>WNWK01016235.1:0-45490 GCA_009830355.1 Cherax destructor | reverse complement strand
ACAGAATGTTCCAGAGATGGGACACAGCAACAAGGGGAACGGGGAAGTTGAAGACTAAAATAACCCGGGATGTTGGAAGTTTTTCTTCAGCCATAAAGGGCCCGGGAAGTGGAATAGTTTGGGGAAGCGATGTAGTGGGGCAGGTTCCATCAGCTTTGGGGGGTTTGATAAAGCTCATGGGCAGGGAGCGTGCCCCAGTAGCACCAGTGAAGAGGCGGGGCCAGGAGCGACTCGCCCCGAAACCAAAAACTAGGTGAGTACAACTAGGTGAGTACACACACACACAAAACTAACACAAAAGGATCCGCAGGAGAAAGCAAGACAAAGGGGATATGTCAAGTACCATGGGGTGTATCTCAACAGCGAAGAACACAAGAAGAAAGACAGAAACTAAAAGAGAGGTACAGAGAAAAAAGGAGGAAAGAAAATGGACAGAAGCCCAGATACGAGAAAGCTTAATACAACCACCTTCAGATGCCCACAACCTGGAAAACCCCCAATCAACCAAACAATCAAACCCCAAAACACAATGCCATAACCAATGATTCCCCCACCCATTACAAACTCCTCTTCACCAACCACCCATAGCTCCCCATCAGGTTCCCCTTTCCAAACCCCCAACTACCCCAGACTACGGTTTTAAAAACGAAGTTGTATGTTTGGTATACAAATGCAGTTTATAAAAAATAAATGTGAGGATGGCATGAAAGAATAAAGGAGACATCCCCAGACATAATAGCACTCAAAAAACAAACTCCCAGGATGATAACAGTGCAATCTTTTCACCGGGATATCAAATCCTCAGGAAATATAGGGGGAGCGAAAGGGGAGGGGGGTTGCACTGTAAAGAACAGGTGGGGATTTGAGGAAGTGGAAGGAATGGATGGAATGGGCGAAAGGGACTACATAGTAGGAACAATTTAGTCTGAGGGCCATGGTGGTAATTGGAAACAACCCGCCACAGAACTGGGGGAGGCCAAGAGAAAAACTGAGAGCAACAGATCAATGGTGAAACTAGCCGAGGCAGCCAGAAGACCCACATGGGGGGAGCAAAATTACTGTTATGGGGGATTTCAATCCCAAAGGGGAAATTTATTGGAAAAAACCCGGAGCCCCACGGGGGCCAAATCATGGGGAAACCAAGATGATTGTGTGGTACTGGAAAACCCCATATCAACATGTTAGAGACACACCAGAGAGGGGGAGGGATGACCGCAAGTGGACCCAGTATTCACCTTGAGTAGTTGGAATCAACAATCACATGAAAGGCCCCCTTTGGGGCTAGTGATCCTTTGGGTTTTGTGTTTTTATGATATAGTTGAGCACAAGTGGAGAGGGGGGAGGGAAAAGGAAGGGGAAAGAAATAAAAACTACACAGGCATGAGGAACTTCCCGACTTTAGTGGGAAAGAGATTTGGCGGGAAAAAACCAAAAAAAAAGATGGAATATGTGACAACCAAATGCAATGAGGCAGGGGGGAGGTTTGTCCCCAAGGGAAAAAAAAATTGGGAAGCCCCGAACGGTCCTTGGTTCACCCAAAGGTGTAGGGAGGCAAAACTAAGTGCACTAGAGAATGAAAAAGTACAGAAGACAAAGGACCCGGGAAAATAAAGAGATTAGCTGAAGAGCCAGAAACGAATAAAAGGGGAAAGGGGCCACGACAATAAAAAGGATATAGTATCAAAGTCAAGTCTGACCCAAAGCTGTTGTATAGCCACATCGGAAAAAACAAGTCAAGGACTAGGTAATCAGGCTGAGGAGGGAAAAGGGGGGGTTTTCACAAAACACCAAGGGTATGTGAAGAGCTCAACATGTTTTAAAAGGGGTATTTACAAGGAGAGGGGAAGGACTCCAAATTCTGAAGGGGGAGGCCAACAAGTGTTTGATGAAATACAAACCGAGGAGGAGGTGAAGAAGCTGCTATTGAACTCGATACCTAAAAACGGGGGGCCCCACAACATTTCTCCGTGGGTCCTTGGGGGGACAGAGATGTTATGCCCCACTAACAAATTTTCACATTCATTGAAACTGGGAAACTACCAGGTGTAGAAGATGGCAAATGTAGCCCCAAATTTTTTAAAAAAGGGAAAACACGGGCATTAAACTACAGACCTGTGTCACTGACGTGTATAGTATGCAAAGTCATGCAGAAGATCATCAGGAGAGTGGTGGAGCACATAAAGACACAACATAAACGACAACAAGCACGGTTTCAAAAAAGGAAAATCCTTTTCACAAACTTACTGGAGTTTTATGACAAGGTAGCAAAGTAAGACACGAGAGAGGGGGTGGATAGACTGTTTTTTTTTGGGGACTGCAAGAAGGCGTTTGACACAGTTCCTCACAAGAGGTTAATAAAAAAGCTAGAGGATCAGGCACACGTAACAGGAAAGGCACTGCAATGGATCAAGAATATCTGACAGGGAGGAAACAACGAGTCATGGTACGTGAGGGTTTGGAGTGGGCACCTGTGACGAGTGGGGTTCCCAAGGGTCAGTCCTAGGACCTGTACTGTTTTGGTATATGTGAATGACATAACGGAAGGGATAGACTCAAAGTCCCCCTGTTTGAGATGATGTAAACTTAATAATAAGAATTCAATTAGTCGAGGATCAGGCAGGACTAAAAAGAGACCAGACAGGCTACAAGACTGGTCCAGTAACTGGCTTTTTGAATTTAACCCTCCAAAATGTAAAGTCATGAAGATGGGGGGAAAGGGGAAAGAAGACTGCAGACAGAGTATAATCAGGGGGCCAAAAAACTCACTAAGGGAAAAAATCTTGGGGTGAGTATAATCCCAAACATCTCCGAGGCACACATCAATCAGAAAACTACTGCAGTATACGGGGGCTAGCAAACAAGAATAGACTCAAGACTATGTACACCATATACGTCAGGCCCATACTGGAGTATGCAGCCCATTTTTGGGAAACCCCCACCTGGTAAAACAGTCAGAAATTAGAGAAAGTGCAAAGGTTTCCAAAAGACTAGTCCCAGAGCAAGGGGTTGTCCTACGAAGAAAGGTTAAGGAAATCGGCCTTTTGACACGGGACAGGAGGGTAAGGGGGAATGATAACGACATTTCTGGGGAATAGATGGTGGACAGAGACAAGAGGTTCCAAAGGGGCATAAAAAAAAAGGGGTCACAATTGGAAGTTGAAGCTCCTATGAGTCAAAGAGATGTTAGGAAGATTTCTTCAGTCATAGAGTTGTCAGGGGAATGGAATAGCCTAAAATGACTAGTTGAGGCAGGAACCATACATAATTTAAGACGATGTTTGATAAAGTTCATGGAGCAGGGGGGAAAATGACCAGTAGCAATCAGGGAAGAGGCGGGGCCAGGAGCTACGACTCGACCCCTTCAACCCCCAAAAAAGGGGAGTACAAAAAAAAAAAAAAAAAAAAAATAAATATATATATATATATTTTTTTAATTTTTAAATTTTAACCCAAGCCCCGGAAGTGGATAAAAAGCTTCAAGGAAGAATTTTTGGGGTTTCTTCCTGAAGCCTTTTTAAAACCACTTCCCTACCACCCCATCTTTTCATTTTTTTTTTTTTAAATAGGAATATTTTATTACATAATAGGGGAAAAGATTTAAGATATACATTGTTCATATAAAGATTGCATGTACAGTACATGAAGTGTAAGAATACATGTCTAGTACATATTGTCACTGTTTATAATGGAAAATTTCATACAGCTGGGGTGCGTGCCCAAAAGTACAGCAGGCATTCCTCTATGAACAGCACCCTGAGTCGCTGGAACAGAAAACTTGCTGCCCTGGGATCCCTAGCTACCCTGTTAAGTCTTTTGCCTATTCTAGGAACAATATGCACTCTTTCCCCATAGAAGGGTCTCCGAGCCTATGGAAACAAACAAAATGATGGGCAAGTTCCCCGTATTTTCTCGACTTTTGGGACTCCCTGAAGCTGGCAGCTGCCTCTCCTTCCTCCCTGGTGTATTGGAGATAGGTATTAGCCAGGGTAGATGCACATGTGTAGTCACCCCCACCGTTGCCATATATCCAGGCTTGGAAGGTGATATCATCTAGACGCTTTTGGCTGATATCAGATCTGCATGTTGAGGTGGCTCCCTTACTGCTGGGCATACGACTGTTGTGAGGCTTCTCTTGATGTTATTAAAAACTTCATGTCTTGCAATATTTCCTCGGATTTACGACACACAAGACCATGGTACCCGAATCGGTCTACTGCTTCACGCCACAAAACTCCTGTGTTCGGCGAGAAAGGGGGCAAGTAAAAGGGCAACACCAATGCAGATGGTCTGTGGGTCGAAGCGTGTTCCAATGCTGGAGTTGGGAGCAGCCAACATAAAGTCCCCTGCATGACGAGCTCTCACTGCCAGAAGGCAGGCTGTATCCTTCCCTGACACACTCTGAAGCATTGTTGAGGCTATATTCTCTACTATTGGGCCATCCCAGTGGACTGTTTGTAGTTGTTGGAAGGAGTAGGTCTGGTTTCAGAGCCCGTTAGATTATCCCAGATCCTGGCTCCCTCAATTAACTTTTGGTCATGGACTCCAATCTACATGCCCTCTGGATGCAATGCATGAAGACAGGAAAGCAGGTAGAGCAATCTGAAATGACTTGCGGACACCAATGCCTCCTAGTCTGACTGGGAGTGTAGCTTGGTCCCACTGCCCATCTTCTAGAGAAAGGTTAAGTACTTTACTAAAGATCTGCCTCAGGATACTGTCATATTCGTGTAGTATAGGGTTATCATATGAAGGAGCACATCTTATGAAATATATATATATATATATATATATATATATATATATATATATATATATATATATATATATATATATATATATATATATATATATATATATATATATATATATATATATATATATATATATATATATATAAATATATATATATATATATATAATGCCCATGATGCCCTGTATCTCCTCACAAGGTGTCTTACTATGCCAAGACTCACTTACTTCTTGATGTGCGCCCCTCTTTTGAAAACCCAACATTTGACAGTATGATGCACACCTGAGATCAACCTTCAAGGAGGCACTGAATCTGTCACTAGAGGATCAGCCATGGGAGAGGGCAACCCTCCCAGTGCGACTGGGAGGTATAGGGGTGCGCAAAGCAAGGCAGGTAGCGTTACCTATTTCTGTCATCGTGTTTGGCCTCCTGTGGATTAGTCAAGAGGATTGTCCCTGAACGTTTGAGAGGTGTGGTGGGACCTCAAGACCCCAAGTTCATTGAAGCAGCAGTGCAGTGGGACATCCTGGCAGACTCCTCCAGTAGACCAGCTCCTCCCAAAGAGCACAAACAGTCCCACTGGGACAAACCGATCATGGAAAAAATTTCCAACACAATGCTCACCAACGCTTCAGGAAAGGACAAAGCTCGTCTCCTAGCGGTGAAGGCACCACACTCAGGAGATTACCTTCTTGCTGTTCCCAATTCCTCTCTGGGGACTCGACTCGACCCACAGGCCATTCGGATTGGTGTTGCTCTTCGCCTAGCCGCCCCCATACTCACCGAACATAGGTGTATTTGCGGCAGGGCGACGGCTGATCAATTCGGACTTCATGGTCTAGTGTGTCACACATCAGAAGGGAAGTATGCTAGACATGAGGAGGTCAATGACATCATAAAGAGAAGCCTCGCCACAGCCCGTTGCCCAGCTCAACGGGAACCCCAAGTGCAGAGGTCTGATGGAAGTCAAAAGCGTCCTGATGGAGCCACCATGCTACCCTGGAAGGATGGTAAGCAGATTGCTTGGGACTACACCTATGCTGCCACATTGGCAGACACCTACCTGCCACACTCCTTAGCCGAAGGGGTGGAGCTGCCAGCCACAGGGAGACCCAAAGACCCGAAATATGAAGACCTTCCCTCTTGCTATAACTTCATCCCAATAGGGTCGGAGACCCATGGAGCATGGGGCAAGTGTGCTCTAAAGTTTCTCAAGGAGCTGGGTGGAAAACTCATCATAGAAACCAAGGACCACAGGGCGACCAGCTTCCTCTTTCAGAGACTCAGTGTTGCGATCCAGAGGGGAAATGCCTGCAGTATTCTGGGCACGCGGCCCACTGCCGGGGAGTTGGACGAAGTATTTGACATGTAGCTCTGAGTTGTTATCTATGTTGTTTTACTCCCCATTGTATTTTGTCTTGAAATAAAGTTTGTATAAAAAAAGATGGGGTGGTAGGGGAAGTGGAATATTCAAATGGCTTCAGAAAGAAATCTAAATATTCTTCCTTGAAGTCTTTTTATCCACTTCTCCGAGGCAATGGGTCCCACAATTGACACCAGAGGTGGACCCCATCTTATATATATATATATATATATATATATATATATATATATATATATATATATATATATATATATATATATATATATATATATATATATATATATATATAATGTTGATTTTATAACTGTATGTAAAGCCCCCTCTGGCAAGACAGTGATGGAGTGAATGATGATGAAAGTGTTTCTTTTATATATATATATATATATATATATATATATATATATATATATATATATATATATATATATATAATAAAAGAAACACTTTCATCATCATTCACTCCATCACTTCTTGAAGGGTGCTTCACACAGTTATAAAACTGCAACATTACACCCTCCTTCAGAGTGCAGACACTGTACTTTCCATCTCCAGGACTCAAGTCCGCCTGCCGGTTTCCCTGAATCCCTTCACAAATTTTACTTTGCTCACACTTCAACAGCACGTCAAGTATTAAAATCATTTTTCTCCATTCACTCCTATCAAATACACAAAACCTCTTTTACCCCTCCCTCCAACCTTTCCTAGGCCGACACCTACCCCGCCTTCCCTCCACTACAGATTTATACACTCTCGAGGTCATTCTGTTTAGTACCATTCTCTCTACATGTCCGAACCACCTCAACAACCCCTCCTCAGCCCTCTGGATAATAGTTTTGGTAATCCTGCACCTCCTCCTAATTTCCAAAACTCAGAATTCTTTGGTATATTCCAGACCACATTGACCTCAGACATGACATCTCCACTGCCTCCAGCCTTTCTCCTCGTTGCGACATTCATCAGCAATGCTTCACACCCATATAAGAGTGTTGGTATAACTATACTCTCATACATTCCCCTCTTTACTTCCATGGACAAAGTTCTTTGTCTCCACAGACTCCAAAGTGCACCACTCACCCTGTTCCCCTCATCAATTCTATGATTCACCTCATCCTTCATAGACCCATCTGCTGACATATCCACTCCCAAATATCTGAATACATTCACCTCCACCATACTCTCTCCCTCCAATCTGATATCCAATCTTGTCACCTAATCTTTTTGTTATCCTCATCACCTTACTCTTTCCTATATTCACTTTCAATTTTCTTCTTTTACATACCTTACCAAATTCATCCACCACCCTCTGCAACTTCTCTTCAGAATCTCCCAAAAGCACAGTGTCATCAGCAAAAAGCAAACTCCCACTTTGTATTTGATTCTTTGTCTTTTAGCCCCACACCTCTTGCCAAGACCCTGCATTCACTTCTCTTACAACCCCATCTATAAATATATTGAACAACCACGGTGACATCACACATCCTTGTCTAAGGCCTACTTTTACTGAGAAATAATCTCACTCTCTCCTACACACTCTAACCTGAGCCTCACTATCCTCATAAAAGCTCTTCACTGCTTTCAGTAACCTACTTCCTATTCCATACACTGCAACATCTGCCACATTACCCCCTATCCACCCTATCATACGCCTTTTCCAAATCCATAAATGCCACAAAAACCTCTTTACCCTTATCCAAATACTGTTCACCTATATGTTTTACTGCGAACACTTGGTCTACGCACCCCCTACCTTTCCTAAAGCCACCTTGTTCATCTGCTATTCTGCTCTCCGTCTTGGTCTTAATTCTTTCAATAATAACTCTACCATACACTTTACCTGGTATATTCAACAGACTTATTCCCCTATAATTTTTGCACTCTCTTTTGTCCCCTTTGCCTTTATACAAAGGAGCAATACACGCTCTCTGCCAGTCCCTAGGTACCTTACCCTCTTCCATACATGTATTAAATAATAGCACCAACCACTCCAAAACTATATCTCCGCCTGCTGTTAACATTTCTACCTTTATCCCATCAATCCCAGCTGCCTTACCCCCTTTCATTCTACCCACTGCCTCACGAACTTCCCCCACACTCAGAACTGGCTCTTCCACACTCCTACAAGATGTTATTCCTCCTTGCCCTATACACGAAATCACAGCTTCCCTGTCTTTCATCAACATTTAACAACTCCTCAAAATATTCCTCCCATCTTCCCGATACCTCTAACTCTCCATTTAATAACTCTCCTCTCCTATTTTTAACTGTCAAATCCATTTGTTCCCTAGGCTTCCTCAACTTATTAATCTCACTCCAAAACTTTTTCTTATTTTCAACAAAATTTGTTGATAACATCTCACCCACTCTCTCATTTGCTCTCTTTTTACATTGCTTGATCACTCTCTTAACCTCTCTGTTTTTTCTTCATATCCTCTTCCCTCCTTGCATCACTTCTACTTTGTAAAAAACTCTCATATGCTAATTTTTTCTCCCTTACTACTCTCTTTACATCATCATTCCAACAATCGATCTTCTTCCGTCCCGCACCCACTTTCCTGTAACCACAAACTTCTGCTGAACACTCTAACACTACATTCTTTAACCTACTCCATACATCTTCGACCCCATTGCCTACACTCACTAGCCCATCTATCCTCCAATAGTTGTTTATATCTTACCCTAACTGCCTTCTCTTTTAGTATATAAACCTTCTCTCTCTCTTACTTACTTCATCTATTTTCCTTGTATCCCATCTACCTTTACTCCCACTTTTTTTTTTTATATATATATATATATATATATATATATATATATATATATATATATATATATATATATATATATATATATATATATATATATACACCTCACAGTAGCGTAACATCTCACGACTCTGCGAGGTGTTGTCTTTGTTAGTGTGATGTGACTGTGAGGTGTATTCTGCCTCTTTATAAGCCTTCTTCTCACGTTTCCTTTTATAGTTCCTTGATAATGTGAGTAGTCACGAAAGCGCTTGGAATTCTTCTATTTTTCATAGTGGTTGCCTTGCATATTTTGATATCACCTGTTTACTGTGATCTTTTGCTTTATATATATATATATATATATATATATATATATATATATATATATATATATATATATATATATATATATATATATATATATATATATATATATAGTAGGTAGTAGGTTGGTAGTCATCAACAACCAAGGGAGGTACTACCGTCCTGCCAAGTGAATGTAAAACGAAAGCCTGTATTTGTTTTACATGATGGTAGGATTGCTGGTGTCTTTTTTCTGTCTCATAAACATGCAAGATTTCAGGTACGTCTTGCTACTTCTACTTACACTTAGGTCACGCTACGCAAACATGTACCCGTTTATGTATACACACTCATCTGAGTTTTCTTTAATTTTATCTTAATATTTCTTGTTCTTATTGCTTTTCCTTTCATATACATGGGGAAGTGGAATAAGAATCTTTCCTCCGTAAGCCATTCGTGTTGTAAAAGTACACTAAAATGCCGAGAACAATGGGCTAGTAACCATTTTTCCTGTATAGCTTACTAAAAAAGTAAAAGAAGAAAAACGTCAAAGTGGGATGTTTGAATGTGCGTGGATGTTGTGCGAATGATAAGAAAGAGATAATTGTAGATGTTATGAATAAAAAGAAGCTGGATGTCCTGGCTTTAAGTGAGACAAAGTTGAAGGGGGTAGGAGAGTTTCAGTGGGGTGAAATAAATAGGATAAGGTCAGGGGTTTCAAATAGAGTTAGAGCTAAAGAAGGAGTGGCAATAATGTTGAATACTCAGTTATGGCAGGTAAAGAGGGAATATAAATGTATAAATTCAAGGATTATGTGGAGTAGAATAAAGGTTGGATGTGAAAAGTGGGTTATAGTAAGTGTTTATGCACCTGGAGAAGAGAGAAGTGTAGAGGAGAGAGAGAGATTTTGGGAAATGTTGAGTGAGTGTGTGGGGAGTTTTGAACCAAGTGAGAGAGTAATTGTGGTTGGGGATCTTAATGCTAAAGTGGGTAAAAATGTTGTAGAGGGAGTAGTAGGTAAATTTGGTGTGTCAGGGGTAAATGTAAATGGGGAACTATTAATTGAGCTATGTGTAGAAAGAGGTTTGGTAATAAGTAATACATATTTCCTGAAAAAGAGGATAAATATATATACAAGGTATGATATAGCACGTAAGGAAAGTAGTTTGTTGGATTATGTATTGGTGGATAAAAGGTTGATGGGTAGGCTTCAGGATGTACATGTTTATAGAGGGGCAACGGATATATCGGATCATTATTTGGTTGTAGCTACAGTTAGAGTAAAAGGTAGATGGGACAAAAATAAAATGGCAACAACAAGTAAGAGAGAGGTAAAAGTGTATAAAGTAAGGGAGGGGAAAGTTAGGGTGAGATATAAGCAACTATTGGCAGAAAGGTGGGCTAGTGCAAGTATGAGTAGTGGGGGGGTTGAAGAGAGTTGGGATAGTTTAAAAAATGCAGTATTAGAATGTGGGGCAGAAGTTTGTGGCTATAAGAGGGTGGGTGCAGGAGGAAAGAGGAGTGAGTGGTGGAATGAAAAAGTAAAGGGTGTGATAAAAGAGAAAAAGTTAGCTTATGAGAGTTTTTTACAAAACAGAAGTGTTAATAGAAGAGCAGAGTATATGGAGAGTAAAAGAAAGGTGAAGAGAATGGTGAGAGAGTGCAAAAGAAGAGCGGATGAAAGAATGGGAGAGGTTCTGTCAAGAAATTTTGCTGAAAACAAGAAAAAAAATTGGAGTGAGATAAACAAGTTAAGAAAGCCTAGGGAACGAATGGATTTGTCAGTTAAAACAGAGTAGGGGAGTTAGTAGATGGGGAGCTGGAGGTATTGGGTAGATGTCGGGAATATTTTGAGGAACTTCTAAATGTCGATGAAAAAAGGGAGGCGGTAATTTCATATACTGGCCAGGGAGGTATAACATCGTTTAGGAGTGAAGAGGAGCAAGATGTGAAAGTGGGGGAGGTGCGTGAGGCATTACGTAGAATGAAAGGGGGTAAAGCAGCTGGAACTGACGGGATCATGACAGAAATGTTAAAAACAGGGGGTGATATAGTGCTGGAGTGGTTGGTATTTTTGTTTAATAAATGTATGAAAGAGGGGAAGGTACCTAGGGATTGGCAGAGAGCATGTATAGTTCCTTTATGTAAAGGGAAGGGGGATAAAATAGAGTGTAAAAGTTATAGGGAAATAAGTTTACTGAGTATACCAGGTAAAGTGTATGGCAGAGTTATTATTGAAAGAATTAGAGGTAAGACAGATAGTAGGATTGCAGATCAGCAAGGAGGCTTTAAGAGTGGGTAGGAGATGTGTAGATCAAGTGTTTACAGTGAAGCATATATGTGAACAGTATTTAGATAAAAGTAGAGAAGTTTTCATTGCATTTATAGATTTAGAAAAGGCATATGCTAGAGTGGATAGGGGAGCAATGTGGCAAATGTTGCAAGTGTATGGAATAGGTAGTAAGTTACTGAAGCCTGTAAAGAGTTTTTATGAGGATAGTGACGCTCAGGCTAGGGTGTGTTGGAGAGAGGGAGATTACTTCCCGGTAAAAGTAGGTCTTAGACAGGGATGTGTAATGTCACCATGGTTGTTTAATATATTTATAGATGGGGTTGTAAAAGAAGTAAATGCTAGGGCGTTGGGGAGAGGGGGGGATTTAATTATAGGGAATTATATGCAAAATGGGAGTTGACACAGTTACTTTTTGCTGATGATACGGTGCTTATGGGAGATTCTAAAGAAAAGTTGCAAAGGTCAGTGGACGAGTTTGGGAGAGTGTGTAAAGGTAAAAAGTTGAAATTGAACATAGATAGGAGTAAGGTGATGAGGGTATCAAACGATTTAAATAAAGACAAATTGGATATCACATTGGAGAGAGGGATTATGGAAGAAGTAAATGTTTTCAGATATTTGGGAGTTGACGTGTCAGCGGATGGGCTTATGAAGGATGAGGTTAACTATAGAATTAATGAAGGAAAAAAGGTGAGTGGTGCGTTGAGGTATCTGTGGAGACAAAAAACGTTATCCATGGAGGCAAAGAAGGGAATGTACGAAAGTATAGTGATACCAACACTCTTATAGGGGTGTGAAGCATGGGTTGCAAATGCTGCAGCGAGGAGGAGGCTGGAGGCAGTGGAGATGTCCTGTCTAAGGGCAATGTGTGGTGTAAATATTATGCAGAAAATTCGGAATGTGGAAATTAGGAGAAGGTGTGGAATTACTAAAAGTATTTGACAGAGAGCTGAAGAGTAGTTGCTGAGGTTGTTTGGTCATTTAGAGAGAATGGATCAAAGTAGAATGACTTGGAGAGCGTATAAATCTGTAGGGAAAGGAAGGCGGGGTAAGGGTCGTCCTAGAAAAGGTTGGAGGAGGGGGTAAAGGAGGTTTTGTGGGCGAGGGGCTTGGACTTCCAGCAAGCATGTGTGAGCGTGTTAGATAGGAGTGAATGGAGACGAATGGTTTTTGGGACCTGACGAGCTGTTGGATACCTAGTAATACCCTAATACAAATATTAATGAAGAATAGTTCATGCATGTATTAGTTCTTGCAGTGTTTAGTGTGTACACAAACCTCTATTTTATATCATATCTGTCACTCACGAAATAGTAATAACAGGATTGCATACAAATGATGGAATGGGTGGGACATAAACCCATGGCAACTTTGTCCTAAAACTCACAAGCCAGTGAGTAGCTAACACACTGACCTGTGAGAATTATGACTCACTTGCCACGTGTTCATACCCCCCACCTGTTCACTAGTTTGCTTAGGTGACTTAAGAAACTGTACATATCAATTATGGAACATGAGTTGGAAAGCAGAAGTAAATGTAGCATTTGCACATGGTATTTACAAACAATACATATCAAGAGTGGAAAACATTTGCACATGGTATTTACAAACAATACATATCAAGAGTGGAAAACATTTGCACATGGTATTTACAAACAATACATATCAAGAGTGGAAAACATTTGCACATGGTATTTATAAACAATACATATCAATTGTATAAAACATTTGCTCATGGTGCATATACAAAGCGTAACTACTTAGAATAATACACATATATAATCCACACATAGGAGAGAGGAGCTTGCCACGACGTTTCGGTCCGACTTGGACCATTTACAAAGTCACACTAGTGTGACTTTGTAAATATAATAAAAAAATATAATAATAACTTTATTTAATATAATTACATGTATATGGTATACAGGTCTAGCTGACATCAGTGACATACTACTATATACAAAGCCCCTTGTTAGGTTGAGCATTTTGGGCAAATTAGGTCAGTTTTGTCCCAGGGTGCGACCCACACTAGTCGACTAACACCCAGGTACCCATTTTAAACTGATGGGTGAACAGGGACAGGGACAGCAGGTGTCTTATGGAAACATATCCCTAATATTTCCCAGCCGTACCGGACGAGAATCGAACTCCGGACCTCAGTGTGTGAGCTGAGTGCACTAGCGGTTGGAATCAAACCGAAACGTTGTGGTAAGCTTCTCTTTCCTATGTACGGGATATTTGTGTATTGTTCCAGTCACTGTATTGTGCCTTTTTTGCTATTTACCAAGTATAAGAAATAAGCAGGAAAGCAGGAGCAATGATAGCAACTTGCAGCCAACGCCAGTCCCTGATGAAGACAGCCAACACTCCAGTCATAGTTTCACCAAGTGAAAGTGGCATCAGAATGATGATCCCACAAAATGTGCGCCATTTAGCACCAATAAACTCTAGAGCTGAAAAAAGGGGAATAAAAAATTATTTACTAGTATTCATGAGTATTTCTGGCGTACAACATTTTTCAATGAAACATTATCAAATGATCATGTATTCTACGATAATTTTTAATAATAAATAAAGAAGTGTTTACATCTAGTAAACTGTATCCATGTAAACCATTATACATTTTAAAAAGTATATTAACAAAGTAGCAAAAGTATTGCAAAAAACGTATTTCTTGAGGTATAATTCATATAATTAGTCATTTTTTAATTTAAAGAAACTAATAGGTTATGGCAAATTTGGATTGATTTATTCCATGAATATATACACCAGAGAGGTATATCTCTGTTTACATGTCACAATACGTGTACATACAGTAAGCATCCTAGGTACATACAAAGGAAACAGTTGTCTACCGACTTGTTCCACAAAACCTAAGACCCGTGGAACTCAGAAACTTTATGTATATTATATATAATAAACACAACAGTCATGTACAATACTTGTGATGACACAAACTTAGCGAAAAAATGATTTTGCGTAGACTACATTATCAAGAAAACCCCTACTTACAATACAACCCCTACTTACAATACAACCCCTACTTACAATACAACCCCTACTTACAATACAACACAATCTACCCCCCGAAAGGCGAGGCATCAAAAACAGCTTATTGTCGCAAGACATTAACACAAAGGTCTTAATGAAAGAACATAATTTCCATACATAGCATTAATTATGTAAAATTTAATGATAAAAGCTCTATAATAAATGCTTTCACTTAGCAAAAAGGAGACCCCAACATAAGTACAAGAACAACACAAGAGACAATAACCATGAACAACACAAGAGACTAAACTCTTTCCAAAGCACTTAACACTACGCTATGTAAAACCCCTATGGAAACCCCAGCACCATCAACACAATAAACATTTTCATTTAATTAAACACACAAAATTTAGTACTAAAAACACTGGCAACACAATATACAATACTTCAAAGCTTGAAGAAATAAAAGTACAGAAAGTTGATTCACACGCCCGTACACAATTGCATATAGAACAAAATTTATATTTGAAACCACAAGAGTATATGTTAATAAAATGAAAACCCAAACCTATTGCCTTTTTTTTCTTTCTTTCTTCTTTTTCTCTTACACCAACATGACATACAGTAAACTCATAACTCGTGACGTTAACCCATTAAGTGAACAGTCTTACCAAATGAAACCCCCAAAATTACAAGTAACATCAACACTGGTACACACAACGAATGAATTACATAACAGCGAATTGTAGTCTAGTAAGCAGTGCTTTCGCTTAAACTCTGTACAATCTTTAATCGAGACAACATACAATTATGTCATGTTACAACCAATAACTCAAAATACCTTGGCAGACAAAAATTGGCACTGAAATCAACACCTCCTAATAATGCGCATTATGCAAATAAGGACATCATTACACCACAAAATACCATGACCTTAGTCTACGGGTTCCACTATACCAGATTTCATTACAAACCTATTCATACGATATACCGGAAGGGCGTTGCAAACCAAGAGCCTTGCCTCCCCCACCCCTTTTTAGGCAAACCTTCGCTCCTGCACCGTCATTAAAACAAACCCTATATACTTAAAGGTAACCACAAGAAAAGGGGAAAAAAACACACACACACCATACACAAACCCCTGCTACCCAACTCTATGCTCTGAGTCAACCGTGAACCACTGCCCCAAAAAGTAGGGCAAAGTCCCCTGTCTACCCTCACCATAAATACTCTAAATAACCCCCCCTTCTTTTTATTTATTTTTTATTTTTTATATAAACAGCATGCATACAAAACCCTACCCCTGCCTACAAAAAGAAACAGTCACCAGCATCCATGCAACCCAAAACTACCCCAAAAGTTCCCCAATCCTTAACTCCCTAAATGACTGATTAAAAGAAGTATCCCAAGCTCTAACAAACGCCGTTCTATTTCTGCACTTCGTCCTATAAACACATGCCGAAAGAGCCCTAACCCTTTCCCCTGCACCCAAATCCTGGAATCTCCATGATCCACACACAAAGTCCACAAGACAATACATGAGGCCTCTCTGCGTCCTATCATTAAAACCCCCAAAAGGCAAAGCGCCCTCCCAATCCACTCCCTCACTGGCCCCAAGGTTTCAAAAAAGTACACCTTGTGCAGCGTGGTATCCAGATCCCCACATCTTACACAAGCACCATCTTTCACTAAACCCATTCTCAATAAAGACACCTTAGATGCCACAGCACCATGTAAAAATCTATACATGAACTCCTGATCCCTTGACCTCAGCCGCAACCCCTTTAACAACCCCCCAGATCTCTGCCCAACCATACATGGGAAAAATAGACTCACATTCTATCACCGAGGGAGTTCGCCCCAGACATCACCAACAAACTCCTCAAGATGTCCTTACAATACCCCAGAGCCCTGTCCTCCCACCATTCGCTCATCTCCCGAAGTACCCCCCCATACCCTCTTCCCCATTCCTACCCAAACCTCCCCATTGCACCAGACATCTTCTAAGGTACAAGCACAACAGTCTGTGTTCTAACCAGATTAATCCCAAACCCCCCAAATTCACCCTGTTACACACAACATCACGCCCTAACCAATGCCTCCCACCAGCCCACACATACTTAAATACCATCCATTCCAAAACATCCACATCTGTTTGCAACAAAGGGAATATGGCGGCTACATACCACAGCTTACTATAAACGATACTATTCACTATTATCACCCTCTGCCGTAATGTCACCTCCTTCGCTCTCCAAACCTGCAGCCGATCCGTCGCCCCGTGCACTACCCTACGTGAATTCATTTCTATTGCCAGTCGACGGTCCTTCGTAAATTCCACCCCACATAAATTTATGCTATCTATGACATGCCAACCCTGACATCTGCCCAACGTCCCTCCCACCCACATACCTACCTCCATTAATTTTGTCTTGCTATCATTTATTCTCATCCCCGTCACTCCACAAAACACACGTATGATGCCCCCAACATTTACCAACCCCTGCTCCGAACCCACAAGCACCGTGATATCGGCCACGTACCCCACGATGCCCGTGCGTTCCTCTACCTCTACAACATTCATCCACACCCCTACCTCAACTAATCTGTAAAATGGGTCCTGTAAACATGCAAATAATATATGCGAGACAGGACAACCCTGTTGCAGACCCCTACCCATGGTAACCAATCCCCCCAATCTTCCATTCACCTGTACCCTGACACACGCTCCCCCATACATCATCTCTACCCACTTCACAATTTCCTCCACAATTTCCTCCCCAAAACTCTGCTTTCTCATTACATCATACAGAACATTCCTTTCCACTCTATCATATGCCCCCTTCCAGTCCAACGCTAAAATCCCTCCCATCCCATATGCAACGTAATCCTTAATACGCTCAAGACCATTTACCACACTCCTACCTGGTATCCCACACTGCCCTTCTGCAATTACCTTCCCCAACACCCTTTTTAACCTATTACCTAATATTTTGGCTAATATCTTGTAGTCCACATTCATTAAAATTATGGGCCTATAATTACTCATTGTGTCCCCCCCCCTTTCCCTTCCTTACTAAAACTACCACCCCGGTCCACTTCCCCCCCCCAATCCTTCACACTTCATACAATTCATCAAGCACACTAGACAGTCCCTCACCGTGTCCCAATTCTCCCTATAAAATTCATTCCCAATACCCTCTATTCCTGGGGAACTCCCCTTACTCAAACCTTCCACCGCCACCCACACCTCCTCCTCACTAATTACACCCCCCCGCATAGCCTCCCGATCCCGCTCCCCCAACCTCCCGTGGATTCCCTCCAACAAAAGATTCCTATACTCCAACTCCACATCCACACTGCTCATATAATTTGCAAACCATTTATCCACAAATACTCCTACTGCCTCCATGCCACATATCACCATACCTTGCTCATAACTTTCCAGACGCTGCTCCATCTCCATGCATTCAATCATTCGAGCTTCACGCCTTTGCCTACAATGACTTAAAACGGTTTTTCACGGCCTATCGCCCTCCAACAGATCATTCATACCTGCTTTCATACGACACGCCTCGAAACGCTCTATTTGTATGTCCCATAACTTGTCCTTTAAGACATGGATTTCCCCTGTGTCACGTTGACCACCCCTCTCATAACAACCCTGCCACTTCCCCTCCACATACTTCTGCAAACCGAACCTCCACCCCGCCTCCTCCCTACCCAACTTCTGATAAAAATCCCTAATTTGCGGCTTGCCCTTGTTCGTCCACCACTCCAACAAGTTATCCTGCCTCCTACTCCTTTCCCATAACCTTCCCCACCAATCTCTAAACTGCTTTCATTTATCCCCTCCCACTAATAATCCTACATTCAATTTCCAATAACCCCTATACCACTTTGCCACGCCTTCCCAATCTAACTCCACTAAAACCCCTCTATGATCCAAAAATACCAAATCTATGGTTTTGAACCCTACCCACAACTATCAGTTACGTAAATCATATCGAGCCTCTCCGCGTACCCCTTCCTAACAAAAGTATAATCAACAAGTCCCCCAACCCCAACCACATCCTTTAAACCCACACTTCCTAGTAAATCCCTTAAAGCCACAAGCTCACACCCTGGCCTTCGAGGCTCTACATCCCTCTTTCTGATTACACAATTGTAATCACCTCCTACTACCACATCACCAGGCAGATCACGAAGGGCATACATAAAAAAATCCCATATAAAACCCACCTTTACCGTTTGTGACTGCTCTGCCGCCATATAGACACCTAAAAAACAGACCCTGACCCCTTCCCAAGAACCCTCCACTCTAACCCCCCCACACACATTCCTCCCAAACCATGAGTTGAAAAGGGCTTGACTCCGAAATCGCAACTGCCGCCCAGCCCTTGAGCCTACCAGACGACCCAGCAAACACCTTATAACCTTTTATACTCAAATCCCTACCACACCTGTAGATATGTTACTGGATGAAGGCCACCTGCACGCCGAAACGGCGCAAGGTGTACTCCACCCAGGTCCTCTTAACTTCCTCTCTCATACCATTGGCATTTATGGTTAAACGCCCTTTGGCAGTGGAGGAGGCTGCGACCCAGACTTGCCCTTACCCCCTCTTTTACTCACTGATTTCTCAACCTTGACAGAATCCTGGCCCGTTAAGACGCCTAAATCTTTCCGTGCAACCTCCACCAACGGCCGCTTACCCATCCTCTGTGCAGGTGTTAGAATGTTATCACTATCGGACTGAGTACCTGATCTTTTACGGGTTCCCGCCACTACATCCATACTCTCATCTCTATCCGACAGATGCACCTCAGCTGTCACTATCTCACTTGTCAAAACCTGTTCAATCGGAGGTGCCCAAGCCATAGCCCATACCACGTCAACAACTTCCACCACAGCAACGCTGTCCTCTCCAGGCAAAACTGGGAGGGGGTCCTCCATGATGCCTCTCAACACCTCTTCCAGCGGTAAATCCTCGCCAGGCACAACACCCATTCCCTCCACAACACTCTCACTTAGAGCCACAGGCTCCTGGGGCAGAGTGTGGTACACCTCCCTTACCCCATCAACAATTTCACTCCACAAATGTGGTCCTTGCTCTGCCTGAGGCACCCTCACCGGGGCCTCCCTGGCCCCCTGACCAGCTGGCTCCCTGCGAGCCGCCTCCTGTCTGGATATCGCACGCCTCATGCAATCCGCAGCTACATGGTCATATGCCCCATATAGCCTACATGTCCTCCGTTGCCCTGGGTATGTCACATATACCTGGTTCCGAAAATCAGGCATCACTACATATGAAGGGATTGGCTTACAAAGCGTCATCTTCAGAGAATAAGTCCTCTCGTATAGTCCCAACAGGGGTCCCTCCCTCCACTTCCCCACATTCACCGTATGGATCACTCCATACTCGCTGAAAATGCTACTAATGTCCACAGCGTCACACTCGAACAGGACATTCTTGACCTTTATCCAAGTATATGTCCTTGATACGTCCTTCAATCTAACTTGCATCGTCGAGTTTACTGTATACACCTGGACTTGGTGTAGATCAACAAGGCGTTCTTAGACTGCGGTTGTTAACAGTTTAACAAAGACTCAGTTGACGCCATTCAGTGCTACGCCGTACAAATCCGAAGTGTCAATGTTATACACATCTCATAGAATCGTTGGGAGCACAGTTGCAGCCGTAGCCGGATGTATGACCCCCGTCACCATATCAATGCAAACTGTGTTGGAATGTCGTCTGCCGGCAGTCTCCATGACAGTAGTTAAGCAGGTGAAAACAAAGTCACCAGATGGCAGGCCAGTGCACAGCACGCCCTCACCCGACCGAAGCTGGGTGACAACGCCTCCTGCCGAGACTTTTGCTTTCATAGGGAGTGATTTTCGTGTGTAAGTTTTGTACCTACTGAGGCCAAAGTAGCAGCCATTATACTTTACTAGACTTCCAAGGACATCAAAGAGTGTTGGGGTTCCTGAGTATGGCTGGCTATTACTGCTGATTCTGCTCTGCTTTTACCAAGTTTCCGCAGTAGTGGCTAGGCTAACAAGCTCTTGGATTCTCTTCCAACAAATGAAGATAAGATAAGATTTCGTTCGGATTTTTAACCCCGGAGGGTTTACTACCCAGGATAACCCAAGAAAGGCAGTGCGTCATCGAGGACTGTCTGTATTATTTCTATTGTGGTCCTCAATCTTGTCCCCCAGGATACGACCCACACCAGTCGACTAACACCCAGGTACCTACTTGCTGCTAGGTGAACAGGACAATAGGTGTAAGGAAACACGTCGAAATGTTTCTACCCCGCCGGGAATCGAACCCGGCCCCTCCTTGTGTGAAGCAACAACTTTGCCAACCAGGCCACGGGACCACTTGAAGTAGTATAATAACTTCCTCAATTTAATAAAACCCATTGTTGAACTGACAATTTATTACCCACGTCGTCAATATTGAACAGGAAGTGGCAATCATCCTTTTACAGCAATCCCATAAAGAGACTCTGCACTGTTTGCTATTACTCAACAAAATAAGAAATCATTCCTTTGTATGACTGTATTATGTTAGTAGGGAATGACGAAAACTATAGACTACAGACACTCATTAAACTCTAATAATATAACTACGGTGCCCCATGGCCTGGTGGCTAAAGCTCTCTCTTGACACAGCGAGTGTCCGGGTTCGATTCCCGGAGAGGGTAGAAACATTGGGCGTGTTTCTTTACACCGGTTGTCCATGTTCACCCATCAGTAAAATGGGTTGCTGGGTGTTAGTGGACTGGTGTGGGTCGCACCCTGGGACAAAACTGACCTAATTTGTGGGAAATGCTCTGCATAAAGAGCGGCTTTGTATAAAGTAGTATGTCACTGATGTCAGCTATGGTCTGTATACCTTGTACTTGTAGAACTAAAGATATTATTATATTATTAACACAATATTACTGTTTGTGTAGACCTGTGTGTAAGGAACTTATTTTAGGTTTAATTATCAAAACAATTAACACTGAAGAGAGTATGTAGTCCAGTAATATTGAAAATTTGTTTTAGTTAAAAATTATCACAGAATGCGTAGTTTTTGAACCCATTGTGAGTCCAAAAACTCACAGGTTAGTGTGTGAGTTTTAGCACTCACTTGCCATGGGTTCAAGCCCTACCCGTTCTGTGATTTATTGGCAATTATGATATTACGATTTCGTAAGAAAATATAAGTTACTAAAGGAAGGTAAAAGTTAACTGAAATATATTTACGTAAAATAGTTGCAGATTGAAAATTAGTACCATTGGGAGACTTCTCTTGAAGGGAACGAAAGACATAAATAACATAAAGTACTTACTTAAGACATATGTGACCAGAACGAGGCCACTGCCTCCAGCACCGGTAAAGAACTGCATCAACAGGAAGATGTAGTAGTTAGGGGACACTGCGCTTGTAGCTCCACCAACACATAATAGAAGTACTGACACCAAGATTCCCTTTATTCTTCCGAAGCGATCAGCTAAGTCACCAACAACAATGGCTCCCACTAACATACCAGTCATGTACATTGAACCAGCAAGAGGACGAAGCCAAGATTTTTCACATGTTAAGTCAAACTGTGGAAATAAAAAATGTCAGCGCATTAATTCGATTTTTTTTTTAAATAACGTCATATATACATTGCAGTACAAGGTATCTTTATTAAGACATAATTCCAAAGTTAAAAAAAAAAATAACAAACATAAAACAAAACCTTCGTCAATGAGAATCATGTGTTCACAACATACATGACATTATAATAGGAACCCAACTAAATAACACAAGTACCAAAATAAAAATACTCCCTACAATGAAGGGAGATAATATTACACACAGTACTAAAATGTTTGTAAAAAACTGTACACCTAAACCAAGCCCACATTGTCACAGCCAACTAACAACAGTTGACCCTAATATATATAACAATGCATAACGAACAATCTCATATAACCTTTAATGCTAATCCGAAAAACAAAATATAATGAAATCCAAGAATTGAATGGATCCCCAAGGACTTCTACAAAAAAAAAATATATATTAACAATCTCTATGATTACGAGACCTAAGTCTCCAAAAACACTTGCAGATATATTGTAGTTATCCGCCTGTCAATAATTCGAAATTATATATAAACGTTCATCTCTATATTTACAGAGCTTTTACACTACCTAGCTAGCAAATTCAAGGTATTAAGGCAAGGATAACAGGTCTCAAGTGAATACATTTAGAATATCTTAACTAAGAATAATGATAATAATAATAATAATAATAATAATAATAATAATAATAATAATAATAATAATAATAATAATAATAATAATAATAATAATAATAATAATAATAATAATAATAATAATAATAATAATAATAATAATAATAATAATAATAGTAATAATAATAATAATAATAATAATAATAATAATAATAAAATAATAATAATAATAATAATAATAATAATAATAATAATAATAATAATATAATTATTATTATTATTATTATTATTATTATTAATATTAATAATAATGTTTATTACTACAAGATACAACGATTACAGAACAAGCTAACAAGCCCGTAGTTATGCAAAGTATTTAAGGCAACTTAGATTAATCTTGTCCCCCAGGATGCCACACTTAACAGTCAACTAACACTTACTGCTAGGTGAACAGGTGCAGGTGTAAGGTGACTAACACCCAGGTACCTGGAGTTTACCTGGAGAGGGTTTCGGGGGTCAACGCCCCCGCGGCTCGGTCTGAGGCCAGGCCTCATGGTGGATCAGGGTCTGATCAACCAGGCTGTTACTGCCGGCCGCACGCAAACTGACGAACCACAGCCCGGTTGGTCAGATACTGATTTTAGGTGCCTGTCCAGTGCCTTCTTGAAGACAGCCAGGGGTCTATTGGTAATCCCCCTAATGTATGCTGGGAGGCAGTTGAACAGTCTTGGGCCCCGGACACTTATGGTGTTGTCTCTCAGTGTCCCTGCTTTTCATCGGGGGAATGTTGCATCTCCTGCCGAGTCTTTTGCTTTCATTGGGAGTGATTTTCGTGTGCAGGTTTGGTATCAATCCCTCCAGGACCTTCCAAGTGTATATTATCATTTATCTCTCTCGTAATTTAGGTGCTTTATCGTACTTATGTATGCTGTGAAAGTTCTTTGCACACTCTCCAGAAGGGGGCTGTTAGTGTACAACAGTATTCCAGCCTAGAGAGAACAAGTGATTTGAAGAGTGTCATCATGGGCTTGGCGTCCCTAGTTTTGAAGGTTCTCATTATCCATCCTATCATTTTCCTAGCCGATGAGATAGATACATTGTTGTGGTCTTTAAAAGCGAGATCCTCTGACATTATCACTCCCAAGTCTTTCACATTTCTTTTTCGCCCTATTGTATGGTTAGAATTTGTCGTATACCTTGACACATTTTTTATTTCCTCAAGTTTTCCATATCTGAGTAGTTGAAATTTCCCCTCGTTGAACTTCATATTGTTTTCAGTGGCCCATTTGAAAATTTGGTTGATGTCCGCTTGGAGTTTTGCATTGTCTTCAATGGAGGTCACTTCCATGGCAATCCGGGTGTCATCCGCAAAGGAAGACACGGAGCTATGGCTTACATCTCTGTCTATGTTAGAAATGAGGATGAGGAATAGAATTGGAGCGAGTACTATGCCTTGAGGAACAGAGCTTTTCACCGTGGCTGCCTGGGACTTTACTCTGTTTACTATTACTCTTTGTGTTCTATTTGTCAGGAAGTTATAGATCCATTTACCAACTTTTCCTGTTATTCCTTTATCACGCATTTCGTGTACTATTACGCCATGGTCACACTTGTCGAAAGCTTTTGCAAAGTCTGTGTATACTACATCTGTATTTTGTTTATCCTCAACAGCATCCAGGACCCTGTCATAGTGGTCCAGGAGCTGGGACAGGCAGGAGCGACCTGATCTAAACCAGTGCTGCCCTGGGTTGTGTAATTGATGGGTATCTAGGTGGTTGGCGATCTTGCTTCTCAGAACCCTCTCAAAGATTTTTATGATATGGGATGTTAGTGCTATCGATCTGTAGTTCTTTGCAATGGGGCAATGTCTGTTGTTTTTAGTGTGTGTGGGATGACCCTGTGTCCATGCTCCTCTACATAGAATGCTGAAGGCACACGATAGGGGTTTCTAGCAATTCTTGATTAACACGGAGTTCCATGAGTCTGGGCCTGTGGCAGAGTGCATAAGCATGTCATTTATTGCCTTTTCAAACTCTTGTGCAGTTAAAATAATATCTGAGATTTTTGAGATGACCAGATTTTGAGTTTCGTTCATAAAGAATTCATTTGGATTGTCGACCCTTAGTCTGGGCAGCGGCTCGCTGAACACTGAGTCGAATTGGGACTTTAATATCTCACTCATTTCTTGGCTGTCATCTGTGTATGTCCCATCCTGCTTAAGCAGAGGCCCAATACTGGATGTTGTTTTTTCCTTAGATTTGGCATAAAAGAAAAAGTATTTTGTTTATTTTTCAAATTTCCTTTATGGCTTTTAGTTCTTCCTTTGATTCTTGTCTCCTGTAAGATTCCTTCAGTTGAAGTTCGATATTTGCAATTTCATTGACCAGTGCCTCTCTACGTATTTCAGATATATTGGCTCCTCTCAGCAGCTCTGTGACTCTTCGCCTTCGTTTGTATAAAGAGCCTCTCTCTTTCTAGTTTACATCTTCTCTTTCTTTTTCTTAATGGAATGTGTCTTGAGCAGATCTCGAGAACCACAGAGTTTATTTTTTCTAGGCAAATGTTCGGATCCGTGTTGTTTAGGATATCTTCCCAGCATGTTTCATTTAGGACATGGTTGACTTGATCCCATTGTATGTTTTTGTTATTAAAATTGAATTTTTTGAAGAGACCTTCCTGACTGATCACATTTTGCTGGTCAGGAGCTCTGTTCATACAAGTCTGTACCTCTATTATGTTGTGATTTGAGTGTATTGTCTTTGATACGGTTATATTCCGTATCAGATCGTCGTTGTTAGTGAAGATGAGGTCCAGCGTATTTTCTAGTCTAGTAGGCTCTAATATTTGAGATTTAATAGTTCGTGTGAGTGTGAATTTTCATCTGCGCTGCCTCCTGGGGTGATCTCTGCTAAAACATTGTTTGCTACACTCCTCCATTTTAGGTGTCTCAAGTTGAAATCTCCTACTAGTAAGATATTTGGGGCAGGAGTTGGGAGATTTTCTAGACAGTGGTCAATTTTCAAAAGCTGTTCCTGGAATTACTGGGAAGTTGCGTCTGGAGGCTTGTATACCACCACAATGACAAGGTTTTGGTTTTCATACTTTACCGACAAAACTTCAACTACATCATTTGAGGTGTTTAGTAGTTCTGAGCAAATAAGCGACTCTGTGACGTACAGGCCACCCCCCTTGTTGCCTGTTTAGTCTGTCGCATCTGAATAGGTTATAACCTGGGATCCATATTTCGTTGTCACAATGATCCTTTATGTGGGTCTCTGTGAATGCCGCAAACACTGCATTTGACTCCGTGAGCAGTCCCTTGATGTAAGGAATGTTGCTGTTTTTTGACGGCTTTAGACCCTGCATGTTTGCAAAGACAAATATTGTTATATTGGTGGAATTTTGGGGGGTTTTATTTACTGGCTCTAATATCTCTGTTGTTCTGGAGTGGAGGCCAATGACTGTGCCTCTGCTTCAGAAGTGTTTTCAGTTGGTGTAGGATTATTGTCATTTCTTGCCAGTCTTTTTTCCCTCCTGGCCCTAAAAAAACTCCGTCCCTGGAGGGGTTGTGGCTCACCTCTTTTGTTTCCCATAGTCTGGCTGATCTGTGTCTTCTTGTCCCCTTTAGATGGTGTGCCTGGCAGTATGCGCTGTTGCATTGTCTTTCATGGATTGATGAGTGACACATTTATGGGTGAAATAAGTTACAGGAGGGGAAGTTGCTCTCTTCTGTTGCTATGTGGGTTCGGCATTTTTTGGGGTGGTCAAAGGTACATGTCCCACCTGTTTTACCAGATATACCGTGACTGCAGATACCCAAGGCATATAGTATTTGCATAGATTGGATTTCCGTTTGCTAGGATTCATTGTAGCTGCGTTCGCTGCTGGTGCATTTTTTTCAGTTTCCTCCCTATATATCTCCGCTGTATGGACATCACTGCTTCTACCAGGTTTTGCTGGTAATGTGTCGACACTGTTCCCTGAGGCATCATCCATTTTTGTTTCATCTCCAGCAGTATCGCTATTTTGTACCTCTGTGAGTTGAATAGCGTTGCCTTTATTTGTTTCATCACTAGGGACAGTATCTCCTTTTGGTTCACTGTCCTCCAGGACATCACTAGCACCCTCAAGAGCACTGTCCTCCAGGACAACACTAGCACCCTCAGGAGCACTGTCCTTCAGGACAACACTAGCACCCTCAGGAGCACTGTCCTCCAGGACAACACTAGCACCCTCAAGAGCACTGTCCTCCAGGACAACACTAGCACCCTCAGTAGCACTGTCCTCCAGGACAACACTAGCACCCTCAGGAGCACTGTCCTCCAGGACAACACTAGCACCCTCAGGAGCGTGTATTGTTCCAGTCACGGTATTGTGACTTTTCTGTTATTTATTAATCCAAGTGGTTTCCAATCATGCTTCTTAGTACTCTTTCAAAGATTTTTATGTGGGACGTTAGAGTCTATGGTTCTTAGCTAATGCTTTGCTGCCACCTTCATGGAGTGGGGCTATATCTGTTGTTTTTAGTGACTGTGGAATTTCACCTATGTCTATGCTCATTCTCCATAGTATACTTATGGCACGCATAATGGGTTTCTTGCTGTTCTTAATAAACACAGGGTTCCACGAGTCTGGGCCTGGGCTGAGTGAATGGGCATGTTGACAATGGCTTTATCAAAGTCTAGTGGAGTTAAGGTAATATCAGGAATTTGGCATACATTGACGGAATTCTGAGGGTCATTCTTGAAAAATATAATTTGGATTGTCGATCTTTAGACTAATTAGTGACTCCCTAAACACAGAGTCGTATTGAGATTTCAGTATCTCACTCATTTCTTTGTTGTCATCTGTGTAAGTCCCATCTTGTCTGAGCAAGGGCCCGATACTAGATGTGGTTTTGCCTTGTTTTTGCATATGTGTGAGGGAAAAGTTCATTAGATTGGAGTGGAAGTATGAATGTGTTGTAGTTTGTTGGTAGGTATACTTGTTCTGTAAGTTGTATGCATAGTTACTGCTACTACCCTTGCCCCCTTTCCCACCAGGTGGGAGTTGACGTGTGTCCTTCCGACCAGTTGACAGTCTTAACTTTCGGCTCCCATCAAGTCTGTAAGTATCCAATCCACTCCTGTTTAATAATTTATTTTGTGTTTGTTTAATCTAGTTTAAACAAGAGCTTCACCCTTGTTTGCTTCACTCTTGTTTAGGTTTTATACTTTGGACTTACCTAGAATAACATAAAAATTTTTTGTCCTCACCATTTCTTTTGAAGACAGTACGCCTGTCATGTGAGTGATTTCTCGAATGGTTTGTAATTTCCTGTTTCTTTATTTTTGCCTTGATTGTATGCTCGGTAATCCAATACATGCGAGATAAAAGGGGCAGCAATGATCTTGAAATGGATCTGAGACTTAATCTGGCATCTGTACCTAAACTGGTCCCCTTCCACTAGTAGCTGATACGCAATCAGTCACACACCATCCTAAAGCCGTTCTCCAGTTATCACCCCACCAGTTTCATTGTGGTTCACGATTGGCGACTCTAATGCTGTGGAAGAGTTGTCTGAGAATACCAGTACCTCGGTTCTTCAGAATCCCTACTCATGTTGGGGTCACATATTAACTGTGTTTCATATTCCATACGAATTCTATATATCATAAATAAAATTGTTTATCTTACTAAGTTATCATTGATTTTTCTATCTTTTCCTTTCCATAAGGAGGAATCATCTTTATCAAATACTCTTCGACGGTCTGATTGGGTTGTTGAACCTTCACAAGAAATATTTCTAATTTATTTTAAATTTAATTATTTGCTTTTAGCTCCTCCTGCCTCTCCTGGATCCTGTATGAATTCTTTAACTTAAGCTCGATACTTTCCACTTCCCTGGTCAGCGCTTCCTTCCCTGTATCAGATAATCTAGCGTTTTTAGGAGTTCAGTGATTATTCGTCGTCTTCTGTAGAGGGACGTCTTTCTCTCTCCAGTTTACCTCTTCTTTTCTTTTTTCTTAGGGAAATATACCTTGAACATACTTCAGCTGCAAAGAAGTCGATCCTTTCAAGGCACTGGTTTGGATCCATGTTATTTAAGACATCTTCCCAACATTCATCATTTAAGACATGGTTCACCTGATCGAAGTTGATGTGCTTTTGTTGAAGTTGAATTTGGTGAAGACACCTTCATAGCTGCGTTCATTTTGCTTGTCAGGACCCCTGTGCATGTATGTCTGACCCTCAAGTAGACTGTGATTGGAATTAGTCGTTTTTATATTAGATTTCTTACGAGGTCCTCATTATTTGTGAACACAAGATCAAGTGTGTTTTCCAGTCTTGTTGGCTCCACTATCTGCTGACTTAGGGTGTATTTATTGCAGAGACTTAGCAGCTCATGTGTATGTGATTTTTCATCTGCGCTGCCTCCAGGGATTGTTTCTGCTATAACATTATTTGCTACATTCTTTCATTTTGTATGTCTTAGACTGAAATCACCAAGCAGCAATATGTTTAGGGATGGGGCTGAAAGGCTTTCCAGACAGTAATCGATTTTCAATAGCTGTTCTCTGAACTGTTGCGAAGTTACATCTGGTGGCTTATATAACCACGATGACTAAGTTTTGGTTCTTTATCATTATTGTTAGATCTTCAAATACATCATTTATGGTGTTTAGCATCTCTGTACAGATGAGCGACTCTAACATACTGGCCAACCTTCCTTGTTCTCTGTTGTAATAAGTTGAACCCATATTTCGTTATCAAAGTAGTGTTTTGTCTGGGTCTCTGTGAAGACTGCAAACATCGCATTTGACTCCTCTAGAAATCCACTGATGAAAGGTATTTTGTTGTTGGTGGATGTCTTAAGGTCCTGTATATTAGCAAATATAAACGAGGTCACATTGTGAGTTTGTTGGGGGATTTTGTTGTTGGCATCAGTTGTGATTCTGGAGGGCCATGAGGGGGCACTGGCTGCCCCTCCAGTCCAACAAGGCTCTAAGGTGGTGGACTATTTTGGTTATTTCCTATCATTTCCTTTCCTCGTTTCCTGCCACTAAAGAATCACTTGGAGTTGGGGTTGTCGTAACTACTATGGCTTGTCTTATGGGGTTTGTACCTCCTGGTCCCTTTGGAGTTGGGGTTGTCGTATCTACTTGCTTTCTTATGGGGTCTGTATCTCCTGGTCCCTTTTAGATGGTATGCAGCAGAGTTGGTATTGTAGCTCTGTTTTTGTAGGACTGAAGAGTGGCACATTTCCAGGTGAAAGAATTTGCAGGAGGTAGAACGTCACTCTCCTTTAGACAGGAGACCCGCAACATTTTTGGGATGCTCAATTTCGCATTTCCTATTTGGTTTTCCTGATATTCCCTGCTTACAGATACCACAATCATAGAATTTGCAGAATTTTGCTTTTGGTTGGATAGAATTTGTGTTAGATGTGTTCTAAATTTGTCAGTTTCTAGAACTGAACTACAATTGTCAGTAGCCAAGCCAGAGCCACCACCATCTGTTTGCAAGAGACCAACATTTTCCCAGGAAAAGACTCTTCCTCTACTACATCTGTAACGTGGGCTATTGTTTTGTGTAATGGTTGTATATTTAAGGTTTCAGTGGTAGCTGTGGTAGAGTCTTTAGCAGAATCTGCATTATTAAGGCTGGGAACTGAATCTGAATCAGCACAAGGGCTGGGGCTGAATCAGGTCAGCACTAGTGATGTGGGCTGAGCCTGGATTAGTATTAGGGATGGGGCTGAGTCTGAGTTAGGGTTGAAGGCTAGTGATGTTTTTGTTTCCTGTTTTTTTTCAGTTGGTGACTATTTCCGAGTCAACTGTTGTGGTATGGGCATTCTGTATTTTAAGTTTTCTCCTCTACCTTTCTCCAATGTTCTATATATCTTGGGTAGACTATACAAGAGTTCCTCTTTTTCTTGCTTATTATAATCAGCCTCGTACATGTGTGACTAGGGCAAACAACTTCTCTACATTTCTGGTGAGGTGACCTTTCCCACTACATCAGGAGAGACTGGCCACTTCGTCAATCATTGGAGCCAGGGATGAAAAATGTTCTACATCCACCTCTCATTGAACCAAACAAAAATTTTCTACACTTAAAACTGGGGTTCATGAAAAACTTTGTAAAAACAATGGACAAATCCGGTCAAGGATTCAAGTATTTAACATCAAAATTCCCATCACTGAGCGATGCTAAGATAAGAGAGTGAGTTTTCAATGGTCCTCCTATTCGAGAACTTCTTAAAGATGGTGACTTTGAATCAGATCTTCATGAAGAGGAGAAGCTGAATGGAAAGCATTCAAGTTAGTGGCAAGAGTTTCTCGGAAACAAAAGGGAAGGCAACTATGAAGAATTGGTGGAAAACCTCATCAAGCGTTACAAGAACATGGAATGTAACATGTCACTTAAAATCCACTTTTTGGACTCACATTTAGACTTTTCTCCAACGAACTGTGGGGCAGATAGTTACGAACATGCTGAAAGCTTTCACCAAGATATTTCAACCGTGAAAAAATGGTACCAGGGCAAATGGGCACAAGAATGCTTGAAGACTATTGCTGGACATTGACAAGAGATAATTCTTCAGCCCACTATAACCGTCAAGGAGAAAGGTGCAGAGTAGGTACGGATTAGAGTTTAAAACATACTGACACACATTGTACATTATAATATAGTGATCAAATATTTCAAGTCTCGTATCTTTAAATCTATAACTAATAAGCATTTTTCAAGGTGATATTTGATTCAGGACATGAAAATACATAAGAATTAACTACTCTCATTTAAGAACAATACAGCTTTTAAAAATTGTTGACCAGTATTATTGTGAACTTATCTAAAATATATTTTTGGATTAAGCTAAATTAAATTGCGCTTGTTATAATAAGGTTAGGTAAGTTTTCTAAACTTTTTTAGTACAAAATTATTAATTTTAACATTAACATAAATGAAAAAATATAACTTTAAACGAATAAGAAAATTTTAGAAAGGACTTAAGCTTAAATTAGTTCTTGGTAATTATTAATTTTATTCAGCACATATATATGTCGTGCCAAATAAATAAACTTGCAATTTTGCTTAAACAGCAACGCCTTCGTGTCGAATAAGGCAAGCGAAAATTGTGAATGTTAGAATTTTTGCAAAAATTATTCTAAACCTAACGAAAAAAAAATCATTGCTTGTTTATTATTAAATTATTGAAAATTTATCTAAAATATATTTAGTTGGATTAGGAAATTAAATTACGCTTGTTATTATAAGGTTAGGTAATTTTTCTAAGGTTCTTTGGTACAAAATTCATTTTTTTTACATTAACATAAATAAAAAATATATCTTTAAATGTATAAGAAAAATTTTAAAATTAAAAATTTTAAGGCGTTAGTAATTGACTTATCATGGTAACTGGGGATCCCAGAGCAGCTAGTTTTCTGTTCCAGCGACTCACGCTGCTGTTCAGAGGGGTAATGCCTGCTGTATTTTGGGCACACGCCCCAGCTCTGAGGAGCTAGAATAGAATTTCGTATTATAATCGTAAAACACTCAACAACATGTACTAGACTTTATCTCTCACACCTCTTGTACTATATATATAGAGAGAGGAAAGCACCCTGCCGGAAATCAGGGTAACCAACAGTTCCAACACCTCTGTCCCCACTGTGGAACCACGTTGTGCAAGACTCGGACAATTACAAAGCAATAATGTCATTCCCTCCGGCTCTGTGGGGTTACACTGGAATAAGGCCACATCATTTAAATGAAATGGTTAATCCAGTTATCGGGGAGATTCAGAACACTGCCGAGATCACAAGGTTCGTCAACAATTCCTTGGCTGGTCTGATTCCGGAGAAATTAAATTTTTCTTTTTTGAGCATCACTTTGTGCCCTTAAAAAAGGGATGGAGGAATTAGGCCAATCGCAGTGGGCAACACTTTCGCCTCCTCGTTTCTAAAGCTGCTGTGAAGTATTCGCGCAGGGCGGCCATCATCTTCAACAAACCGCTTTTGGGGTCTCTCAAGGAAGTGAAAACGGTTCATGCAACAAGGGCGTATATCGACAACCTGCCTGAGGACAATGCAGTGGTTAAATTAGATTTGAAGAATGCATTTTCTCCTGAAAAGAGACGTGGTATTAGAGCGGTATAAGAACTTTCCCAGGTCTTTCCCCTTTTGTTTCAGCTGGATATAGCAAGGAATCAATGCTCCTGTTTGGAGAGCATAAAACACATCATCAGAGGGTGTCCCGGGGCCCCCTCTCGCAACATTTCTCTTCTGTATGCAGTTAGGGAAATCACAGTCAGACTGACCAGTGGGGCTCCACATCTTGTTCCTGGATGATGGCACACTAGCAGGTACAGAGGAGCCCCTTGTAGATGATCTTACACAGGTGATACAGGGGACAGGAAATGGGTCCATCCTGAATCCATCCAAATGTGAAATCATCTCATTCAATCAACAAGTGATAGATGCAGTGATATCAAAACTACCAGGAGCAAAGTCATTGCCTCATATATGTCTTCTTGGAACAACGAAGAGGCAATCACACCCATGATCCCTTGAACCTTCTCACAAAATGCTTGAGTCTGCCCAGGTTGACATATTTCCTAAGATGTGCTCCTTCATATGATAACCCTATACTGCACGAATATGACAGTATCCTGGGCAGATCTTTACTAAAGTACTTAACCTTACTCTAGAAGATGGGCAGGGGACCAAGCTACACTCCCAGTCAGATTTAGGAGGCATTGGTGTCCGAAGTCATCTAAGATTGCTCTACCTGCTTTCCTGTCTTCACGCATTGCATCCAGAGGGCTTGTAGCAGCAATTCTCCCTAAACATCTTAGGGACACGATTGAAATCCATGACCAAAAGTTTGTTGATGGAGTCAGGATCTGGGATAATCTAACAGGCTCTGAAACCAGGCCTGCTTCCCCCAACAACTACAAACAGTCGCACTGGGATGGCCCAATCGTAGAGAATATAGCCTCAGCAATGCTTCAGAGTGTGTCAGGGAAGGATAGAGCCCGCCTCCTTGCAGTGAGAGCTCATCATGCAAGGGACTTTCTTTTTGGCTGTTCCCATCTCCAGCCTTGGCACACGCCTCGACCCACAGACCATCCGCATTGGTGTTGGCCTTCGACTTGCCGCCCCCATTCTCGCTGAACACAGGTGTATTTGTGGCAGTGAAGCAGCAGACCGATTCGGGTACCATGGTCTTGTGTGTCGTAAATCCGAGGGAAAAATTGCAAGACATGAATAGGTTAATAACATTATCAAGAGAGCCTCACAACAGCCGGATGCCCAGCAGTAAGGAGCCACCCCATCTATGCTGATCTGATGGCAGCCAAAAGCGTCCAGATGATATCACACTTCAAGCCTGGACAGATGGCAAGCAGGTGGTGTGGGACTACACATTGCATCTACCTTGGCTGATACCTCCATTCCAATACACCAGGGAAGAAGGAGGAGCAGCTGCCACCTTCAGGGTGTCCCAGAAGTCGAGAAAATATGGAGAAATTGCTCATCATTACATGTTTGTTCCCATAGGCTCAGAGACAAATGGCCATGGGGAAAGAGTACACTAAGTTCCTCAAGGAGCTGGGCAAAAGAATCAACAGGGGAACTAGGGATCCCAGGGCAGCTAGTTTTCTGTTCCAGTGACTCAGCGCTGCTGTTCAGAGGGGTAATGCATGCTGTATTCTGGGTATATATATAAATATATATACCTCTAAAACTTTCCTGGGGACCCACATCCTAAGAGAAGACAATAAAATAACCTCTGGGAGAACTTAAGGTTTTCCCCAGAGCTGTTTGAATATTTTCTTCTCCTACCACCCCCTTGGTTTTATATTATATGTGAACTTTATTAATTGACAGAATACATTGACAAACATGAATACATTGGTATAATATATCAAAGATTATGAATCTCCTCCAGCTTCTCCGTAGCCAGACGCAAGTCAAGTATGCAGCATGCATTTCCCCTCTGGATGGCCATGCTGAGGCGCTGGAACATGAAAGTGGCTGCCCTTGGGTCCCTGGTGGTGTCCATGAGTCTAGAACCCAGTTCTTTAAGGACACGTGGGGCATTTTTTTTCCCCATGATCCCAAGGTCTCTGATCCCACTGGGACAAATTGATACTGTTTGCTTATCTCCCGGTACTTTCCGATCTTGTACTCCTTCCTGTGATCAGCAGCTCCTCCCTGTCGCCCAACACTGTGAAGGATGTAGTTGTCAGCCAGTGTCAACACACAGGTATAGTCACATACTAAGAGCTTGCCATTCTTCCAAGAATAGATGGTGATCCCAACGGGATGCTTTGCTGGGTTGTGGGCATTGTTGGCTGCTAGTGATCGGGGATCTCTCTCGGCTGGGCATCCAGCTGTAGCATCGAGAGAGAGTCATATTCCCTGAGATTCGGACAGCTGAAGGCTGGGGAGCATCTCACGAAGTAGGTAAGTTTTCCGATATATATATATATATATATATATATATATATATATATATCATGATTGCCAGGGTCGAACCCATGAATAAATTTAGTGTAAATACACTGTCAAACCCAGTTCGCAGACGTTTCCAAGCCAGCTTTCAGGTGGGGCTTACAGCCATCCCCTGAGACGATTACAACTAGAGATTTCAATGCTAAGAAAGCAGGCAAATATTCACAAACACAAAACATGCAGGGGATGAGATGAAAAAGCTGTAAGCCTTCCTGCCTGAAAAGCTGGCTGCCTTGGAATAACGTCTAGCAAAGCTGGATGCCAAGGTATTGGACCAGTGTGGTACGGTCGTAAAGCACTGCGTACCTTGTCATGAGGTTCGAGGTTCGAGTCTCCGTCGGCCAGAGATCAGTGTTTGTGAATATTTCGCCTGCTCTTGCGAATTCCTAGCATTGTAAAAATCTCTAGTTGTGTCGATGCATGCGGGATGAGATGAAAAGCTGTAAGCCTTCCTGCCTGAAAGCTGGCTGCCTTGGAATAACGTCTAGCGAAAGCTGGATGCCAAGGTATTGGACCAGTGTGGTACGGTCGGTAAAGCACTGCGTACCTTGTCATGAGGTTCGTAGGTTGAGTCTCCGTCGGCCAGAGATCAGTGTTTGTGAATATTTCGCCTGCTCTTGCGAATTCCTAGCATTGTAAAAATCTCTAGTTGTGTCGATGCATGCAGGGGATGAGATGAAAAGCTGTAAGCCTTCCTGCCTGAAAGCTGGCTGCCTTGGAATAACGTCTAGCGAAAGCTGGATGCCAAGGTATTGGACCAGTGTGGTACGGTCGGTAAAGCACTGCGTACCTTGTCATGAGGTTCGTAGGTTCGAGTCTCCGTCGGCCAGAGATCAGTGTTTGTGAATATTTCGCCTGCTCTTGCAGAATTCTAGCATTGTAAAAATCTCTAGTTGTGTCGATGCATGCAGGGGATGAGATGAAAAGCTGTAAGCCTTCCTGCCTGAAAGCTGGCTGCCTTGGAATAACGTCTAGCGAAAGCTGGATGCCAAGGTATTGGACCAGTGTGGTACGGTCGGTAAAGCACTGCGACCTTGTCATGAGGTTCGTAGGTTCGAGTCTCCGTCGGCCAGAGATCAGTGTTTGTGAATATTTCGCCTGCTCTTGCGAATTCCTAGCATTGTAAAAATCTCTAGTTGTGTCGATGCATGCAGGGGATGAGATGAAAAGCTGTAAGCCTTCCTGCCTGAAAGCTGGCTGCCTTGGAATAACGTCTAGCGAAAGCTGGATGCCAAGGTATTGGACCAGTGTGGTACGGTCGGTAAAGCACTGCGTACCTTGTCATGAGGTTCGTAGGTTGAGTCTCCGTCGGCCAGAGATCAGTGTTTGTGAATATTTCGCCTGCTCTTGCGAATTCCTAGCATATATATAAAATATATATATATATATATATATATATATATATATATATATATATATATATATATATATATATATATATATATCAATCCCAGCTGCCTTACCCCTTTCATTCTACCCAATCCGCACCCACTCGCCTGTAACCACAAACTTCTGCTGAAAACTCTAACACTACATTTTTAAATCTACCCCATACATCTTCGACCCCATTGCCTACACTCACTAGCCCATCTATCCTCCAATAGTTGTTTATATCTTACCCTAACTGCCTCCTCTTTTAGTTTATAAACCTTCACTCTCTCTTACTGATTCTAATTTCCTTGTATCCCATCTACCTTTTACTCCCACTGTAGCTATAACTAAAAAGTGATCTGATATATCTGTGGCCGCCCCTCTATAAACATGTACATCCTGAAGTCTACTCAACAGTCTTTATCAACCAATACGTAGTCCAACAAACTACTGTCATTACGCCCTACATCATATCTTGTATACTTATTTATCCTCTTCTTCTTAAAATATGTATTACCTATAACTAAACCCCTGTCTATACAAAGTTCAAGGGGGTAAGGCAGCTGGGATTGATGGGATAAAGATAGAAATGTTAAAAGCAGGTGGGGATATAGTTTTGGAGTTGTTGGTGCTATTATTTAATAAATGTATGGAAGAGGGTAAGGTACCTAGGGATTGGCAGAGAGCGTGTATTGTTCCTTTGTATAAAGGCAAAGGGGACAAAAGAGAGTGAAAAAATTATAGGGGAATAAGTCTGTTGAGTGTACCTGGTAAAGTGTATGGTAGAGTTATTCTTGAAAGAATTAAGAGTAAGACAAAAGCAGGATAGCAGATGAACAAGGGGCTTTAGGAAAGGTAGGGGTGTGTAGACCAAGTGTTTACAGTGAAACATATAGATGAACAGTATTTGGATAAGGGTAAAGAGGTTTTTGTGGCATTTATGGATTTGGAAAAGGCGTATGATAGGGTGGATAGGGGGGCAATGTGGCAGATGTTGCAGGTGTATGGAATAGGAGGTAGGTTACTGAAAGCAGTGAAGAGTTTTTATGAGGATAGTGAGGCTCAGGTTAGAGTGTGTAGGAGGGAGGGGGACTATTTCCCAGTAAAAGTGGGCCTTAGACAAGGATGTGTGATGTCACTGTGGTTGTTCAATATATTTATAGATGGGGTTGTAAGAGAAGTGAATGCAAGGGTTTTGGCAAGAGGCGTGGGGTTAAAAGATAAATAATCAAATAAAAAGTGGGAGTTGTCACAGTTGCTTTTTGCAGATGACACTGTGCTTTTGCGAGATTCTGAAGATAAGTTGCAGAGGTTGGTGGATGAATTTGGTAGGGTGTGTAAAAGAAGAAAATTGAAGATGAATATAGGAAAGAGTAAGGTGATGAGGATAACAAAAAGATTAGGTGACGAAAGATTGGATATCAGATTGGAGGGAGAGAGTATGGAGGAGGTGAATGTATTTAGATATTTGAGAGTGAACATGTCAGCAGATGGGTCTATGAAGGATGAGGTGAATCATAGAATTGATGAGGGGAAAAGGGTGAGTGGAGCACTTCGGAGTCTGTGGAGACAAAGAACTTTGTCCATGGAAGTAAAGAGAGGAATGTATGAGAGTATAGTTATACCAACACTCTTATATGGGTGTGAAGCATGGGTGATGAATGTTGCAACGAGGAGAAGGATGGAGGCAGTGGAGTTGTTATGTCTGAGGTCAATATGTGGTGTGAATATAATGAAGAGAATTAGGAGTTTGGAAATTAGGAAGAGGTGTGGGATTACCAAAACAATTATCCAGAGTGCTGAGGAGGGGTTGTTGAGGTGGTTTGGACATGTAGAGAGAATGGAACGAAACATAATGACTTCGAGAGTGTATAAAACTGAAGTGGAGGGAAGGCGGGTAGGGGTCGGCCTAGGAAAGGTTGGAGGAGGGCTTAAAGGAGTTTTTTTTATGAGAGGGGCTTGATTTCCAGCAAGCATGCTGAGCGTTTTTGATAGAAGTCTGAATCATATCTGTGTACAATATTAACTAAACATATATGTACAATATTAAGAAAATACTGCATTAATTTTACAAAACAAATATAGCATACACTCTCACGAACCTCAGTGACAGTAGTTGTAAGAGAACAATGATGTGTCATAAACCCAGTGTGAGCAAGATGAAGTTGAGTTGGAAAATACATCTGGCTCACATTGGTCAGTAATGTTGTTCTTGAGTGTCCAGACGTGACACTGGTCACCCTCTGGGATGGCCCACTGCGTAAAGATCTCCTCGTACTGGGTACTGTTGTCATCACAATTTGGCACCACACATCTGGGAAAATAAAGTCATTTATTAATTAAATTTAGCATTGGAATGAATACCGGCATCCTATACATAAGTGTAATATTCCTCTTTTCAAATAAAATTTGCAAAGTTATGGAAAATTAGATTTTCTAAAACTACAATACATAAATAACCGGCTCAGAGAAGAGAAGCTTATGGCTAGGTTACAGTCAGACCTGGACCATTTACAAATCACACTGACATACGATGGTTGTTATTTGATTGATTCGTCATGAGCTGCGTCCTGACACAGGTCTTAATCCTAAGATGACCCGTCTGAGGTTCTCAAAAGTAATGTTCACTTAATTCAGCTGTTCTGTGGCCGCTATCAGGATCTTCTTGTGTTTCCTGTGCGTTTCACAGCAAAATATTTTATGTACTACAGAGGGGTGAGTTACTCAGGTAAATTTACAAATAAACCAATGACTGTTTTGTTGATCATACATATATTCACGAAGGTCTTTACAACAGTTCTGAATGTCTCTTTGTTTCCTACTGAGCCTATCAGATCGCATATATCAGTGAATCAGTTGATTGTAGACATCATTTGATGGCTCTGGGGTAACACAGGATGGCTTACTATGTTCCCTCTGGCTACAGTGCTCTTCCTTGGTGACTGCTGCGGTGTTACTGATGACACATTGTCTGAAGTCTGTTCCTGCATCAAGGGGCCCGTTGGCTGCTGTTGTCAGTGGAAGGTCAGGCAGAAGTATCAAATGATAGTTGAGTAAGGGAGCGACCCCGTCGCTGATGCTTCCTCGGTTTCCTTCTTCGCTGTGGCTGTGGAAGTGTCCCTGGATTCAGTGTTACTGTAATCTCCTCTGGAGGAGGCTGCTCCTCAGTGGCGAGGGCTTTACTTTATAATGGAGGCTGGATAACCGGGGTTTTCCATACTGCCCTGACCCAGCGAAGCCTCTAAAGACTGGTTTGATGTTTCTTGCCCCAGTTTAGACACCAAGGTTCTGTAGGTTCATCTCTCTTCAGTTTACACAAGCAGTCTTTGGTCAAGTGAGACCCACTACAGATGCCACATATGTCCCTAAACTGACATTGGGAGCTGAGATGATTGTGCCTCTGGAACCTGAAACTCCTTGAAGGTTCTGGTTTGTTTGTTTTAATTAACCAGGTATTTTCCACAGCAACCGTGATCCAGTTGAGCTGTGAGATGTAGTATATGTTGTATTTAGACCTGCCTCTTAAATACGTTGCTGTTCTTCTTGGCTCAAGTCGCTCAGCATTCAAGAAGTTTTTGTTACTGTGGATTGCATCGAGAGGCATATTTAGTGGATAGCGCATTAGCACGTCTTTTGTTACCCGATCTATGGATTTTTGTTCTGTTGGTACAACTGGTGATTCAGGCTTTTCACATTCTGCAATACTTCATAAGTCTCAGGGTTTCGGGAAGTATGAATAAACTCCTCTTCAGATTGAGGACACTGATATCTTCAAGCCATATTTCCTCTCGAAGTAAATTATAATCACATACGGGTGTTGTTTTATAATCAACATGAATTTGTTGCTTGCCGTTTATTTGTCTTGCACGATCTGAGGCAAGAAAACAACGTGTCTCCTCTGGGACCTCAGGGTTTCTGCTTCCTGCCTGCCAAGCTTCTCCATCCAGTATATCTGTGGTTGGGATGAACATTTCGACCCATCCCAATATCATGGAGCCAGGCTGCTTTCCCTTGCTTCACTGTCTCATGATTCCAGGGATTGGTCACGCAGCTTCTTCGCCAGAACTGCTCCCCACATTTCCGAATCCGAGTCCTCGATTGTGTCCTTAAAGCATCGAGTCCACTTCCTTTCAGAAGATGTCATGTGCATGTGTCGCAGAGAATTGAAGCCGCAGCGCTGATGATGCCTAATCTCGATGTTGAGTTAAAAAGTATATATAGGAGAGGGGAACAAGGACGGGACAGGGAGAAGAAAGAAGGAAATGGAGTAGTGGTAGAGGTAATGCTGATAATTGAAGTCGTGGTTGAGGCAATAGTGGTAGTAGTAAGATGAGAAGGTGATAGGCAGAATTGGGAATGAAGCAAAGACAAAAGTAGGAGTAGTAATGGAGTAGTAGTAGTAATGGAGTAGTATTAGTAATGGAGTAGTAGTAGTAATGGAGTAGTAGTAGTAATGGAGTAGTAGTATTAATGGAGTAGTAATAGAAGTAGTAATGACGTAGTAGTAGTAATGGTGGAAGTGATGTAAGTCTAAGGACAAGAGGAAGGAACACTGCAGGGAGCTAATGGCCTATAAAGTAGGGGTCATAAACACAGGAGGGGGGGAGGGGGAAACTGAAGGACAGAACGGAATACATCTAGGCAGAAGAAAGGAAGACAATGAAAAATAAAAAAAACAGAAGAGGTGTGGTGCAAGGAATTATAAATGTCGAAACATTAACAGGAAAGCTACTCCTCATAATTGAGTGACAACACCGACTCTGTGAAACACACCTGATACTCTACCCAAGCATTAAGATTTTTGCTTATCTAATTTTTCATTAAATTCTTCCCACATTTTATTAATTATAGTGAATCTAATTAATATATACCAATAGAAACATGATTCTGTTATATTCCTGTCAACCATGGACTTGCTTGATACAACTTTCTCAGACTTTTGAAAATCAATTGTATGGTTAAAATCTCTCACATGAATAAATGGAGCATTAGAATCTTGTCAAGTTCTAACGCTATATTTATGTTGTTTTAATTATAGTTAGAGACTTTTACCAGTTTGACCATAATAAACTTTATCGCATATTTTACAAGGAATCTTATAGACACATCCTCAGAATTTTGGAGGAAATTTTTTATCAAATTTTGTTTTACTGTATCAAGATTTTTAAATTCAACTTTGATAATAAAATTCACAACCAAGTTCTCATGGTATGGGAGAACCAACACATTGTTGGTTGAATAAGGTTAGTTGTCCATTTTTGAACACTAAAGAGTATCTTTGGCAATTTTAAAGGATTTATTAATAAAGTTTCTTGGGTATTTTAGATCATTAGCTATTTCATATTTTTGAAATTTCTTCATCAATGTGGTCTGTAGTGCAAATATACAAACTGTCAAAAACATTGATAGAAAACCGACAGTTTAGCTCTATCTTGATGTGAAGAATAATAGTGTACATAGGAACAGTTATTTGTTGGTTTTCTGTAAATTTTAAATTTAAAAACACTCTTATCCGAGTTATTTTCTTCGAACTCAACAGTAATATTTATAATAGGAACTAAACCATTTAAGTTAACAAGGAAATGGTTTATATCTATATTCTAAGACATAAGACATAAAATATCATCAACATATCTGTACCACTTAGCACTATTAGGAAGGATTGTGTTAAGCAATCTTGTTTCAAAAAATTCATGTATAGATTACTAAGAACAGGTGAGAGAGGATTTCCTATTACCATAATAAACTTCTGAGTGTAAACTAGTCACTACCTGGAGTATACCTAGAGAGGGTTCAGGGGACTGATCAACCAGGCTGTTACTTTAGGCCGCACGTAGTCTAGTGTACGAACCACAGCCCGGCTGGTCAGGTACCGACTTCAGGTGCTTGTCCATTGCCTGCTTGAAGACAGCCAGGGGTCTATTGGTAATCCCCCTTATGTATGTTGAGAGGCAGTTGAACAGTCTTGGGCCCCTGACGCTTATTGTGTAAGGGGGGATGTTGCATCGTCTGCTGAATCTTTTGCTTTCATAGGGAGTGATTTTTGTGTTCACGTTTGGTACTAATCCTTCAAGGATTTTCCAAGTGTGTATAATCTGTATCTCTCCCGCCTGCGTTCTAGGGAGAACTGGTTGAGGAACCTCAAGTGTTCCCAGTAATTAAGGTGTTTTATTGCAGTTTGTAACATTGGTTTTTGCACGTCCTTGTCTACACCTGTTTCCCCACTAGAGCTCCTGTCTCCCTCCAGGCCACTAACATTCATTTCTTTATTCTTACAGATATTGTCTACCAAGACGACATCTGTACCAGGGGCGATAGCACCATCCGGCCCAGACTTTTTATTTTCCCATCTTTTAAAGAATGCTGTCAGTTTTTTTACTGAAGGCCGTTTTGATGTTATCTTTTAATACCAATGTGATTTTATTCCACAGTTCGATCTCATTTGGGCATCCGCAAAAACACTTCCCTGTTTTAATACCTCTTGTAGATGTTTCCTGAATATCTGCACAAGGTGCACTGGCCCATTTCCCACAGAGGTTGTACATGTATTGTCTGGGTCAATCTTACCGTTTTAGTAGTTACTGTTTGGAAGTTTGATAAGGGCGCCTAAGGACCAGTCAGCTTATGAATCCAGTCAGAGGATACCTTTTTTTTCAACGAATCCGTTTGGGTGTTATGGGCGCCTAGAAACTCTTTCAGCTATGAATCTAGTCATTGGTTCACTTATTTCTTGGACAAATCCGGACGAATCCGGTCATTGGATCACTTATTTTGAACGAATCCGGTCGGAGATTTTGGACTAGCTCGTGAAAGGACTACTGGAATATTATTTAACAGAGAAATATGTATTCGGTTTGATACAAAAAGTATAACTTGCGTGTTGGAGAAACCGGTGACTTCTGGCAGCTCCTACTATTACGAACGGCTGGTGACCTCTGGCACCCTTTTTTACAGCCTGAAGTTTTGGGCATTTATAGATCACTGTATTTATCTTTTCTTGATGTTTCCACCCACCACAACAAATGCTATTTTATTACAATTGTTGACTGGTGAAGATTACTGGAGGAATATTTGCTTTTCGTTGTGTATATTGCGACTGCTCCTAACTACAAGTTTAATGTATTTCCACAAACTGGATTCGTATCGTATTTCAGATAAGAAGAAATTTCTAATGTTTTTCACTCCACCACACTAAATACCAATTCGTTACTGGTTATTAGCTATGGCAACACTGTGAAAAGGTTTGTTGTTGATAGATGATTTTATCATAAAGGCAAACTTTCCCTCAACAATACAAAGTTTAATGAAAGTAGGAACTGACAATGATAAATAGTAATTAACAAGTTCTTCAGGTAAAAAAAAAACTTGATAAATCATCAACAGGAACTTTTTGTAAACAAGGAAGTAATATCAAAACTAAAAGTATTGCGATCATTTAAGACAGTCAAGTTGTTTAATTTATCCACTAAATCTATGTTTTTTTTAACATTAAAGTTTTTTTTCAAAATTGGGAAAAAGAAAATTTAGATAATTAATGGGGAACTGAACTTATGGAGCTAATAATTGTTCTCTCTGGATTACATTGTTTGAGTGTTTTTATTAAACCATACATATAATAATAATAATAATAATAATAATAATAATAATAATAATAATAATAATAATAATAATAATAATAATAATAATAATAATAATAATAATAAAAATAATAATAATAATATTTTTTTTACTACAAGTACAAAAGGAAAAATTTTTTTTCGGCCGATGTTAATAAAAAAAAAAAAGTACATTACAATATACGGGCCCTAGCTGACATAAAGACATAAAAAACCTTGACGCTGAACTTTAAAGTTTTGCCCGGGATGCGACCCACTAGTCAACTAACTCCTATAATTTACTGAGGGGTGAACATAGACAACCGATTAAGAAACACGCCCAATGTTTCTACCCGCGCTGGAAATCGAACGCAGCCCCTTTGCTGTGTGAAGCCACGGCGCACCGTCATAAACTTGGATTAATCGACGTAATTTTTAAAATTCATCGTCGTGGACGCTTTTTATTTCCATAAAAGGAGGTTCCTTGACGCTGGTGGGGGCTCTTGATCAAAGGAATTTGGGATCTGTCCACCAGTTTTCTGAATTCAGCTGAATCCCTTTTCCCCTTCCCCCCCACCACCCTTATGGGGCTTTATAATCTCTATCGGTTTTGGTTTTTTTGATAATAATAATAATAATAATAATAATATTAATAATAGTTTATTGGACATGATACATAGTTGACAAGGAGTTATAGTAGTGGGGTGAAATACCAAAAGCCCCTTGTATGCAGGCATTATGGGCAAACTTATAATATTGTTTTATTTAAATTACATAACATATTCTAAGGGATTCTTTCTAAGTTTTAAAAAATTACAAAAAAATTTCATCCATTAATCCATCTTTTTCCCTATATATATATATATATATATATATATATATATAAAATATATATATATATATATATATATATATATATATATATATATATATATATATATATATATATATATATATATATATATATAAAATATATATATAAAAATATATATATATATATAAAATATATATATATATATATATATATATATATATATATATATAAAATATATAAAATATATATATATATATATATATATTTTTAGTGATGACGGGTATTCGCATCGCATCTGCGGAACATCCGCACAATTTCTTACATCCGCATCCGTGGAACATCCCCTTTCTTACATCCGCATCGCACATGTAAAAGAGGAAGACATCCTTTAAAATGCATACGGATATCTTTTTTCACATCCAAAAATCCCTTTTTTAAATATATATATATATATATATATATATATATATATATATTTTTTTTTTTGACAATAAGGTGGGTCCACCT
>WNWK01016234.1:0-45490 GCA_009830355.1 Cherax destructor | reverse complement strand
TAATTTGTTTTTTTATTATTAAAATTAATGTTAACGTATATAAAATATATTTAGTGGGGTTAGGATAAATTAAATTGCGCTTGTTGTAATAAGGTTGGTTTTGGTTTTTTCAAAGTTTCTTTGGAAAAAAATTATAAATTTTACTTAAAAACATAAAAAAAAAAATATTTTTTTAAACGAAAAAAGAAAAAATTTTTAAAAAGGACTTAATTTTAGATGATTTTTTCCTAATTTTAAAATTTTCCAACCCCAATAAATATATATATATATATATATATATATATATATATATATATATATATAGTTATTTTTAAAAGTATTTTATTCCAGAATAAAATTTTTTTAAACGGTATGGTTAAAGATTGAAATGCATTTCTCTGTATTCGAAATTTAACTGGATAACGTGAAGTTTCGGCAGATGGTTTGGCATGATGGTCTCATCAAATGGCCCCAATTTTTCCCAAAAACCCATGTTCAAATTTTTTGGGGGGGGTTGTTAAAAGTTATTTTCCAAATTTTAAAATTGATATTAAAATACCTACATTAATATATGTTTTGACATTACTACTTATTCTGGGGGGACCTAAAGTGAAAGAAACTGTTATAGAAGGCATAAAACAAATAAAATACAAATTTTTTTTCTCTGTAAAGATTAAAAGGGGGGGTTTACAGTTAAAAGGGGAAATATGTATTGGTTACAATGCGTGAAGTATTATAAAATACTTTTAATATTATAAAATACTAAGTTTGGGGGGCCGGGGGGAAATGATAAGGGGGGCCCTAAAAATTAACTTTCAAAAAAAAATTTTTTAAAAAAAATACATTTTTTTAAAAAAACGAGATATGAAAAATTGGTTTTAATGAAGCAGCTTGCTGGATTATGTATTGGGGGATAAAAGGTTTTTTGGGGAGATTTCCCCGGTTTTAAAATTTTTAAAAAGGAATACATAAAAGTAAAAGTGGAACCTTGTTATGTTTTTTTTCCTTTCTTTATCATAAGGTTCTACATTATTAGTTAAGAAAGGGCTTTTGTCTAGGGTGATCCCATTCATGATTCTTTTTCTGCATCTGAAAACCTTCACCAATCCTCTCATGGGGTTTTTAAAACAATTAATAAAAATTAATATTCAGAGATACCATTTTATGGGGAAAAAAAGGCCCCATCTTTTTCATAAAATGACCCATAGCAGTCACATGTTACTAAAATCCAAGTCAAGCCCCTCCATTTTAAATCTTTTCAACATTTCTTTTACTTCCCCTGTCTTAAACATTGCAAAAACCCAGGCCATGTGGAAAAAACCCCAAAATACATTCCCTCTGGCACATCATTTTAACAGAAAAAAAAAAAAAACCAGTGCATCCCACTTGAAGACATTCAGGAGAGGAAGGGGAAGGGGGGGGGCCCCAACCCCGGGCCCCCACTCAAACAGACAAAGAGTTTTTAAGCAAAAACAAACAAATGAATGTCAAAGCAAAACCTAGCTACCACAATAATTATTTTCTTCACAAACTTTTTATTTACTTACAATGGACATGCAACTTTATAAACTTTTTTAAATGTTTGTATTTAAACCCCCATTATTTGAAAATCATTTTTAACTCAGCTTTTAAAAAGCTAAAAAAAGTGGCCTGTTTTCTGACTTTAAAACAGTAATTCTGATTAATTCAAAAAAATTGGGTTTTTTATTTTACTTAATTAAACAATACATGTTGGGTCCTATGGCCCCATAACAAACCTCAGTACTCGAACAACCCGTTCCAAGGCTGTTTTTTCCCCGATCTGTTAAAATTCCAAAAATTTTTTTCCATGGAACAATTAAATTAAATTAACCAATTACCCCCCAAAAAAATACATTACAGCGATTCGGTGTATTTTCATATGGTTTTTGGGGGTTGTATTCTCGGTTTCATAGTCTCTTTTGGGGTAGAATGGTTTTATTACAGAAATAGAGATGATTTTAATTTTTAAAATTTTGGGGGTTTTGTCATGTCATATAATCATTGCACCCGGTCAGTCCGACATGTACATTTGCAGTCAGGGGGCCCGAAAGTACATCATTGCAGCCAGAGTTTTTCCGCATTATATGCATAAATTTTGTTTGGAAAAAAGCTGGCAAGCCACATGGGGCCGCCAGCTTTTATGCCCGCAGTGTATAATAAAAAAAAAACCCCCAACCCCTTTTTTTTGGTTTAAGAGGACTTTTGCAGTGTATTTTGTATGGTATTTATGGAGTATTTTTTTTTATGCCCTCATTTGATGGAAGGGGAAGAAAAAATTGGAAATAGAGATGACATTGATTGGTTTCACGATAACAAGTAGCCCCTTAAATTTTAGGCTCAAAAAAATTTTTTCCATCAATCTTTATCCCCCTAATTTTAAATATTAATAAACCACCACTGGAAAAAAACAAAGTTTTTTAGATTCCCCATCCCCGGGGGCCTAAAAAAAAAATTCACAGCAGAGCGGGGGTTGGTTAACGGCCCCCATTAAATTTCCCCCAATGTCAGGGGGTAAAAATTAAAATAATAATAAAAAAAATTCTTTATTTACTACAAGTACATTAAAATGGTATAGGGGCCTAGTTTGACATCAGTGAAAAAATTACTATAGGGGAAACCCCCTTATTTTTTTGAGCATTTCAAAAAATTAGGTCATGTCCGGGGGATCCCCCTCCCCAGTCGACAAACCCCCCCAGGTCCCTTTTTTATGGGGGGGGAACATAGAAAAGGTGAAAGAAAACCCCAATTTTTCCCTGCCCTGGCTGGGAATCGAACCGGCCCTCGCCGTGAAAAGGGGGTTTTTAAGCCACCAGACCACCAGCCCCCCTTAAATTAACTATACAACAAACATTGTCCAATAAAAATGAAACAGATTACGAAAAACGGCTAGGTTGCCCCCGGGTTAACTAACAGCATACTAAGTTTTATTGATAAGAAACATCAATATAAAAAAACAATAAAGGAAAAGGGGGTAATCCCAAAAAATTAAACATTATGCATCAGTTCTCACCAAACTAATAAAAAACCAAAAAATTTTTACTTTCCCCGTAGTTACCAAAAAGGGATAAAAAAAAGACCGGGGAAAAACCCCCCTTTGGGTTCGGGCCCCATAAACTAAAAAAAATGGGGGTAGGGCCTGACTAAACAAAATGAAACCCCAACCCACGGGTCTGTTGAATGACTTTTCCCCAAACCATAGGATCTCTCGCCGGAAAAAAAAAGGACCAATCCCAAAAAAGTGATTACTTAATGGAAATTTCCCAACCCTTTTTTTATTTTGCCCCCACCGAACCCCGGGGCAAATAAATTAAAAAGTCATTGAATAAATCGGGGGAACCCTTTTCAAGTCAAACCCCCTTTTTCAAGCGAGCGGCCCCATGTCCTTTCCCGTTTTTTTTACTATTTTTTAAAAATTCATAAAACCAGCATTTTTGGCCCCCCTCAAACAGAAGGGGGCACCAATTCCCCAAAGGTGGGACCCCAAGATGAAATAATTTTTTGGGGCAACCCCAACCCCTTTGCGTTGCTACCAAATTTTTTTTGAAACTGGGTTTGAGACTATTTCTTTTCAGTACAAAACATCTAACCCGCCAATTTGGCTTTAGAAAAAAAAAAGAAAAAAAGATGCAATTGTAAAATGCTGGCCTTTTTCCCAAAAGCATTTTAAAGACAAAAAAGGTTTAAAAAATAACAGGAGAGTTGGTAGATGGATTTAAATTTCCCAAAAGAAACCCAAAAAAAGTAGTAGTCAAAAGAGAGTCTGAGGCCTGGGTGGCTCTGTTCCACAAAAGGGGGTACTCTCCCCCTCCTGTTCCTCATCCTAAAGGAATAGACGGGGTTTTTAAGCCACAGTCCCCCGTTTCCTTTTTCAGATGACCCCCGAATCTGGTGACAGTGTCCCCCATTGAAGAATATCCGGGGACTTTTTATTTACCAAGGAAAATTTTATATAACCACGGCATCCTCCCCAAAACCCGACCATTACGGTAAAGGCCCCCGCTGTTATGTTTTTAAACCTTTTCTTACAAAGGAAAAAAAAACGTCACCATCTCCGGGCCCTTTTTTTGGATCCGGAAGTGTCCTTGGCCCCCGCCCTTCCTCCTATCATCAATGATCCCCAACTTTTCCCAAAACCTAAACCCCATTCTCTTGCTGATGAAAAGCCCCTGTCATCCCCACCCAAATCCCTCACTAACACCATTGTTAATAAAGGCTCAAAAAAAATCAACCGGGGTGACAGCCAGCAAACTTCACTTAACACTGACAAACCTTCCCCCCCTTATGTTTGGTAACAAAACAGGTGTTTCACAGCTGAACATAATCTTGGGGAACACCCCTATTGCTTTTAAACACAATGAGGGGGGAAAATTTCCGGGCCTACACCTGGAGAACAACCCAATTTCAGCACCCCTTTCAACCACAAAGGGAAAAAAATAGTATCCAAAAAGTTGTGACCCCTCTAAAAGTTATATGTCCGGCAATCACCCCCCTTTTAATTTTACTATTCACTCTCTATCCCTACCCTATTGGGGCCCAAAAGTGCGGGGGTCAAAACAAAACCCACCTAAAACCAATATTAACCCAAAAAAAGCCGGGTAAAAATTTTTTCGCAACCCAAACCCCGGAAACCCCCTTTTTTAAGGGGTTAATTATTTTACTGTCCAAAATTTTCCACACTTACTACTGTAAAATTTAAGTAAAAGAACCAAAAATTTCCCAAAATTTAACCCCGGGGAATAAAACGCTTTCTTGATAGTTGAAGGGGCCCATAGGACAATACAAAAAAAAAACCCCTTTTTTAATTCCACGCCCCCCAAAAACTATAAAAACGTTCAATGCACTTTAAAAGGGGCCCCAAAACCCCAACTGCCTACCTGAAACTCCAAAACTGCAGACTCCCCCACCATTTTCAAACTATCATCAAAAAATCTTTTCTCCCCAACAAAAACCCCCCCATCCCCCAAAAAACCAAAAAAACCGTTTTACGCACAGGGGCCCAGTGTTTTCCAAGGGCGGGGCCAGGGGTTTGGGCCGCCCCCGCAACCACTTAGGTGAGTACAACTGGGGAGTACACCAAAACCCCCCAGGGGGATGGGGGCCCGGGGCCTTGCTTCACCCCGGGGGGGCCGGGGAAACCCCGGGGGGCCAAACATTTCGAAGTGTTTTTACACACACACCCCACCCATATACATACAACAGGCCTAGTTTTAATCAAATTTTCCTGGGGGAAAAAAAAGGTAAAAAACATCCCCCTCATTTTTAAAACTAAAAGGAAGTAAACATAAAATCCTGAATATAGTTTTTTTCCAAATTTTAAACTGAATCTAGTCTTAATTTTCCCCCGATATCCCAATATTGTAGTTTTAAAAGAAACTTTTTAAAAATGCCAAGAAAAAAACCATTCTTAAAAATTATTTTTACAATCTAAATATTCTGAACTACCTCACTATTGTAAATCTATTTAATCTTTTAAAAATTTGTATTCTTTTTGTAATTTGTAATATAGATTAAGAACCAATTTTAAGTTCCCAAAGGTTTTCTGCCCAGGCATGTTGGGGCCCCCCTTTGGGATCCCAGGCCTGCTGGGGGCCCCTTGCGGGCTGCTGGGGCCCCCCAGGCATCCCGGGGGCCTTTTCTGGGGATGCTGGGCATCCCCCGGGCCCGCGGGCATGCTGGGAAAACCCCCGGCCCCGGGAAAACCCCGGGCCCCCCGGGATGCTAGGGCTTAAAGGGTTTGGGAAAGGGGATGCAAAGGGATCTAGCAGCCACCAATTTTAAAATTATTATTTTTTGATTAAAAAAAACATTGAATTTTTTTTCAAAACAAATAAATCTTGAATTAATTTAATAAGTTTTTTTGATAATGCTGTCACTCTGCATACAAGGGGGGTTTGGCATGTACACCCCTGTAACCCCTTTCACAACTTTGCACCCGGGCTAAATAAACTATTATTATTATTATTATTATTATTATTTCTTCTTCTTTCAACAGGGGTCCCGGGCCGGTCCCCCAAAGGAAAGGGTCCCCCCAAAGGGTGGCCACCGGGCCCCGGGGGGGCCACCGAGGGAGGGGGGGCCCCCCGGGGTGGGTGGCCCCCGGGGAAAAAGGAGGGGGGGGCCCCCGGGGGAGGGTGGCCCCGGGCAGGGGGGGCCCCGAGGCGGGGGGGCCCCCGGGGCAGGGTGGACCCCGAGGCAGGGGAAAAAAGGCAGGGGGGCCCCAAAAAAAAAAAAGAAAGTTTTTTCCTTTTTTCATTTATTAAAATACTTGTATACGGGGGAAAGGGGGGAATAGTTCCTTGCCCCGGCATTTTAGTCACCTTTTAAAAAACCCCTGGTTTACGGAGGAAGTTTTCCCCATTTTAAAAGAGAGGGGAAAAAAGAACAAGAACTAGTAAGAAAATAAAAAAAACCCAGGGGGTTTTTAAAATATATATATATATATATATATTATTATATATATATATATATATATATATATATATATATATATATATATATATATATATATATATATATATATTTGCATGAATGTGTAGGGGCCCCGTTTTTAAATGAAGTAGCAAATGTACCAAATCTTGCATGTTTATAAAGAAAAAAAACCAAAATCCAAAAATCATGTAAAAAATTACAGGCTTTTTTTTTCCCTCCTTGGTATTATTATTATTATTATTATTATTATTATTATTATTATTATTATTATTATTATTATAAATTGAGGTAAAAATAAAAGCCTTTTAGAAACTAATTTTCCGGGCCCCTCTGAAATTGAAAAAGCAAAATTTTCCCCCCCTAATAACCCCCAGTGCATTTCCCCCCGGTATACCCCAAAAACATACCCCTTTTTTTTTTAAATTTTTTTTGTCCCTTCCTTTTTTATATAAAGGAACTTTCCATGCCCTCTGGCAACCCCTTTGGTACCCTTCCCCCTCTTTCATACATTTTTTAAAAAAAAATACCAACCACTCCAGCAATATACCCCCCCCTGCTTTAATTTTTTGTCATAATTTGCCAGATCCAGCCCCCGGTCCCCTTTCATTCTACGAATCCTCACCCCCTTCCCCCCCACCCCCCATCCTACTCTTCTTCCCCCCTAAAAATATTATACCCTCCTGGCCAGTGCATGATTTAAAATGCCCCCCTTTCCCCATCAAATTTAAAATTCCCCTCAAAAATTCCCGCCATCTCCAAAAAACCCCTTTGGCTCCCATCTCAAACCCCCCCTACTCTGTTTTTAACGGCACATCCACTTCCCCATTCCCCTGCCTTACCTTGTTTATCTCCCCCAAATTTTTTCTTATTTTCAGAAAATTTTTTTTTAACCCCCCCCCTTTAAAATATTTTGCCCCCCTTTTTCTCTCCCATTTTCCCCTTTTTTTTTTACCCCCATATTTGGGGCTTTTCTCATATCACTTCTTTTTTGAAAACCCCTCTAAAAAAGCTCCTTTTTTTCTCTTTTTTCCCCTTTACATCCCCCTTCCCAAAACCAATCACCCCTTTTTTTCCCCTTGCACCCACCTCCTATGAAAAATTTCCCCCTTTTCCCATTCTTTCACTGGCCCACCTTTTTTGCCAATTTTTTTAATTCCCCAATTTCCCAGGTTTTTTCCTTTTCCCCCCTTTTAAATTTCCCGCCCCCTTTTTTCCTTTTTCCCATCTACCTTTTACCTAACTGTCCCCACAAGTAAATAATGATCCAATATATCCGTTGCCCGTCTATAAACTTTTTACTTCCTGAAGCCTCCCCATCAACCTTTTCCCCCCCAATCCCCCAAAAAAAAACCATTTTCATTTTGTGCTATATCATATTGTATACTTATTTATAGTCTTTTCAAAAAATATGTATTACTTTTTTCCAAACCTCTTTCTAAAATAACCCCAAAAAAACCCCCCTTTAAAATTTCCCCCCGGCACCCCAAATTTACCCCTACTCCCCCCACAACTTTTTTTCCCAGCATTGAGATCCCCCCCCACAAGCACTCTCACTTGGTTCAAAACTCCCCATGCACCCTCAACTTTTCCCCAAAAACTTCTCTCTCCCACCTTCCCCTTTTTGGGGGTGCACACCACTAAAAACCTACTTTTCACCCAAACCCCCTTTTTTGCCCCATAACCCTTTTTAAATTTTAAAACCCTTTATTTTCCCACTTTTCCTGCCAAAACCCATCCTTCAACATTATTGTTTTCTTCCCTTTTTGCTCTAACCTGTTTCCTGATTTTTCCCATTTATTTCTCCCACAAATTTTTTTCCTTTTGGCTTTATGTCATTTAAAAATGGGACATCCAGCTTCTTTCATTCATAACATCCAAACATCTTTTCTTATTTTTCCCTTTAAAAATCCACACATTCAAACACCCCCTTTTGGTTTTCTTTTTTTTTTAAAAGTTTTAAAAAAAGGGGGGTTCTCCCCCGGGTTCCCGGCTTTTTTTTAAATTTATTTTTCCTTGCATTTTGGGAAAAAATTATTTTTAAAATTCCCCCATGGATATAAAGGAAAAAATAATAAGAACAAGAACTATTTAGATAAAATCAAAGAAAACCCAGATGAGTTTTATAAAAAATGTGTACATGAGTGTAGTGTTTCCAATGAAAAAAGAAAAAAAACGTACCTGAAATCTTGCATGTTTTTGGGCAAAAAAAAAGCCCGAACCCCACCATCCTTTTTCACTCACTTGGCAGTACGGTATTACCTCCCCATTTGCTGTTTTCCCCCAAACCATTTTAAATTTTACTATTTTTAAAAAAAAGTTGACACACGGGGGCTGTATTTTCCCCCTAGCAGTTAGATCCTTTTTAGAAACCCATCCCCTAGTTAAATTTGGGTTTTCCCCTTTTCCCTTTGAAAGGGGGTTTGGGAGGCTAGCTGGAGTTTTCCAAAAAAAAACTCCTGATCAAAAAATTTTACCAGGTAAAAGACTAAAAAAGGGTTCAGTGTGAATGCTCAAGATTCCAGAGCAGAAAAAGGGGGGCATCCCAGTGCATCGTTTCGGGGTAATTTTGGGGAAATGTTGTGCTGTTTGTGAGGGTTGGGTGGGGACTGGGGGTGCCCCGGTTAACCCCGTCGGGGGCCTCCTCCCACGCCGCCGGGGGGGGGGTGTGTGGGTGAAGTTAAGGGGGAAAACGGTTTTGGGGGGGTCACATGCCCATATTTTCCCAAAAGGGGCAGGGGAAAAAATAAATTTGTGTTTGTTGTGGGGGAGGACAGTGTGAAAAAACAGTGGCAATCAGGTGTAGGGTGCCCTCCCCCCTTCCGGGGTTGCCCAGGGAAAGAAAAAACTGCCCCCCCCCTTAAAACCCCCGCCTAAAAAAAATTTACCCCCCCTCAAACCCCAAAATCCCAGTGCCCCCCAAAATGTAAAGGCCCCTTTTTCCCCCCCCCCGATGTCAGCGATGGCACAGGGGGGCCGGGTCAGGGGGTTCCCCTGCGGGGGCGGGGGTCATTTGCCCGGGGCCCCCCCAGGGGGTGCCACAGGCAAATGTGCACCATTCCCTTTTAAAGGGTTTAACATCCATGCCCGGTGGATGTTCCCCCGGGGGGGCCCCAGGGGGGGAAAAATCAACAGCCCACCCCCCCAGCGGGGTTGGGGTTTTGCAATAAATTTTTTGTCCACCAGGACGTTGACACGTCCCAGGGCGCTCTTTGGGCTGACCCTCTTGGGAAGGGTCGATGGTACCCCAAGGGGGAATCCTGGGCAACCCCTTGTTTTTTTGGGGGGGGTGGGGCTGTCCCCCCGAAGAGGGACAGACACCTAGCAACATCTGTTGTTGGGGCAATGGATGTTTTCCTAGAATGTTTGTTAATTGCTCATTCTCTGTAATTTGTTCTTGATTGAAACCCATGTAGTTAGTTTAATATCTTTATTATGCCCCATCCCATCCTGTGGGGGTTTTTTAAAAAGATTAAAAAAGGTAAAAATTTTCCCGGGGGACTGGACTCTAAGGTTTGATAGCTAAAAAATTGGGGCGTGGTAATAAACTAGATCTTGGTCACAAATGACCAATTTTAAAAGGAAAAGGGCCCCCGGGGTGGAGTTGGTCACACTCATGAAATTAAAGGGGTTGGGGCCCCCAGGTAGGCTGGAACAATCATGACAAGTTAAAAGGGGAAATGACCCCAAAAGATAGATTTCAAAAGCGGAAGTTAAAAGGGGTAATAAACCCCAAAACCATCATACATATTAAATTTGGGAAAAATTAAGAGTAAGGGGGAAAAACATTCTGGAATGCACCTTTTCCCCCCAACAACAGTTTTTGCAAGGTGACTGTCCATTTTCGGGGGGACAGCCAGAACCATTCATACAGCAAGGTTGCACCAGGATTGCTGCTTGCAGGGCCCCCCCCCCCCCCTCCCAAGGGGCCCCAAGAGGTCAGCGACTTCCTAGCACCCCGGGGGGAGAGCTGCCCGGGGCGTGTCTTCCCCTGGGGGCCCCTTTTGATTGCAGCCCCCGGGCCCTCTTTTTGCTGGGAGGGCTGGTTCCCCCACCTGGAGCCCCCAGGCCCCAACCCCCAGGGGTGTAAAACGAATTTAAAGCGATGAACTAACACTCCCCGGGCACACCAAAAATGCCCGCGGTCCCCCACGGCGCTGCCCGCAGTGGGGGGCCCCCCGGGGAGCCCGGGCCCCCCTTTTTCCCACGGGGCTGGGGAAAAAAACCTCCATTGGGGGGGTGGCACGGGGGGGGGTGGGAGAGGTTATGGTTGAAGGTTTTTGGGATGTGGAGGAATGACCCCCAAAAAAATAAAATTAAATGTTGCTATTTTTTAGCTTGTAGATGCCCCCCACGATTATCCAGCCCCCCCAAAATAAAATTTGATGGGGGTTTTTTTTTTCCCCCACGGGGTTTTTGGTAAGAAACAAAAAGCAGATTATAAGGGGATTCCCCCAAAGGGCGTATGCTCATATCGTCAGTCAAAAACCCCGACTGGGGATAACATCCCGTTTTAAACCCAAAATCCCCCCTAACCGCCCAATGGGAAAATTTTTTGTGTTTTTTAAAAAAAAAGAGTTCCCTCCCCGGGGAAAAACACAAAACATCCTTGCTCGTGTAACGTGGCGAGGTGTTAACTCCACCATATACGGGGGGAAAAGCTGTCTTGATTTTGAGAATGCTGTGATGAGTCACTGTCTTGTTTCGTGGAGTTTTTTTTAAAATTTTCTTTTGTTTGTCTTTTTCAGAATAAAAACTGGAAATTTGAATATACCCATTTTTTTTACTAAACGGGGCTGGGGAAAGAGTTCTTATCCATTTTCCCCTGTTAGTGGAATTAAATTAGCGCCCCCGTCCACGACTAATGTCTTTGTTTGGGGTTCCCCCTTTTGCAGTTGGGCCCTTCCCCGGGGCCAGTTCAACCCCCCTCGTGCAGCCCCCTGCTCCTCGTTTGTACGGCATCATTGACATCAGCACAATTTCAACAATTTTTTGCTGCCAACAAGTGGCAATTAAAATGCTTGTGTTCTCCAAATCTTGATCACTGGGGGACATGATTGTAATGTTCAAGGTAGAAACAATACAGCAGTTTACTATAAATTTCTGTTAGCAAAAGGGGGTTTCATTTATCTCAAATGTCTATTGACTCCCTATACTTTTTTGCTACTTGGTCAGACAAAAAGGGCACACTGTGGGGAGTTCATCTGGGGTGAGTTAATTTTTTTTCGCAGCCAGACACGCCCCCTCTGGCCCCCTTTTAAAAGGGAAAGGGAGGGCCGCGGGTAGAAAAGGCGGATACCCCTTTTGGGGGGAAATTTTTCCACAGTTGGGGCGCTGGGTGGAGGGGGGGGAGGGTCACTTTTACTTTTTAAAAGGGGCAGCCCGGGAGGGGGGTGGGGACTGGAAAAAATTGGGGAAAATTTTGGTCCCAAAAAAAAGTTCCCTTTTTCTTCCCCCCTGGCCCCCCCCTTTCCCCCCCGGGGGGGGGGGGGGGACCGACTTCCTTCCCCCTAATTTTGGTACCCTCAGCCCCCCGTATAGACGTGTTTGTGATTCATTACCTTTAACCTTTTTATGGTTTTCCCCCCCCCACCTGGAGCTCAAACCTTTTTAATTGTCATGATTGGGGGCCCCATCTAGTTCATTTCCCCTTTTTTAAATTTTTATGGTGTGACCAGCTCCCCCCGGAACTCATTACCTTTTTTAATTGGGGGAAAAGGGACCAGATCTAGTTTATTACCACTGTAACTTGTTCAGCTATCAAAAATTTTAGTCCCCTCCTAAACCAATTTTACCTCTGTAATCTTTTGACTACCACCCACCCCGGGTGGGTATGGGGTGCATAATAAAGATATTAAAAAAAAATTAAAAATTTGGCCAATTAGATGAAACATTCCAGTTATGAAAAGTTCCCCTTCCCCAAATCAGTAAATTTTTCCTTTTTAAAAAAAAACATTTTGTTATGGGGGAAAAAAATTGAAAAAATTTGGGGAAAAAAAAATATTCAAAAGGAATGTCTTGAAAGTTTTTCAGGGATTCCAATTATTTGTGACAATTATGTGTTATTTTAAATGAAAGTTAGGGAAAAATTGGTTTTTTATACACTGCCTTGTACCCCCCAATTTTTACCAGAAGGAAAATATTTTGTCTTTTCTTAAGAACTCCATATTTCATAGTTTGGGAGCAAAAAACCTTGGGGGCCTTTTTTAAAGATATCTTTTTTCCGGAGGGGGAATGGGGGTTGGGGTGATCCTTGGTGTGGGGGGGGATGGGGTTGGGGGGACCATGCCCCAAGGGGCCGGGGCACAAAAAATAACCCCCCATTATGTTGGCGTATGAAACATTTCCTCATCAGCAAAATCGCCAAGTTCTTGCTAACTGAAAATTTTAAACCCATTTGACATTTTATATATATATATATATATATATATATATATATATATAATATATATATATAATTTTTTTTTTAAAACCCTGATTCCCCAAGGCGGGGTTGGTAAAAAAAAAATTTTTTATCATCATTCACCCATCATTTCCCCCAAGGGGGTTTACACAAAGGGTTTAAAAAACTGCAACATTAACACCCCCCTTTTTGGGGAGACACTGCCCCCACCCCCGGGCTCAAGTCCGGCCTGCCTTTTCCCCCGCCCCCCCCAAAAAATTTTTACTTTGCTCACCCCCAACAGCACGTAAAGGGAAAAAACCCTTTTTTCCCCCATTCCCTCCTATCAAATCGCTCCATGCTTGCGGGAAAATCCATCCCCCCGCACAAAATCCCCTTTTTCCCCCCCCCCAACCCCTTTCCCCAAACCGGCCCCTCCCCCCTTCCCCACTGGGTTTTTCCCTTGAAGTCATTCTGTTTTCCCCTTCTTTCATGTCCGAACCACCTCAACAACCCTCCTCAGCTCTCTGGATAATAGTTTTGGTAATCCCACACCCCCTTTTTAAATTTTCCCAAAACCCCCAATTTTTGCATTATATTCACACCACAAAATTGACCCCAGACATCCCCCCCCCACCCCCCTCCAGCCCTTCTCCTCGTTAAAAACATTCATCTTGTTTCCCCCAATAAAGTGTTGGAAACCCCATACTCTCTTTTCCCCCTTTTTTACTTCCAGGGAAAAAAATTTTTTGTCTCCACAGACTCAAGTTCCCACCCCCCCTTTCAACCCTATGATTCACCTCACCTTTTTCATAACCCATCTGCTGACATTCCCCCCCCAAATATCTGAATACTTCCCCACCCCTCCATCTTCCCCCCCCCCCATATCCAATCTTTCATCACCTAATCTTTTTTATCCTCATCCCTTTTACTTTTCCCCAAAAATTAATTTTAAAATTTTTCTTCTTTGTACCCTACCAAATTCATCCACCAACCTCTTAAATTCTCTTTGGGGAATTCCCAAAGGGGCAGTGTTTAGCCAAAAAAACTTGACACCCCCACTTTGTATTTGATTCTTTATCTTTTAAACCCTCTTCCCCAAACCCTTTGCATTCACTTTTTTTACCCCCATCTATAAATATATTGAACAACCACGGGGGCATCCCCATCCTTTTTTAAGGCCCCCTTTTCAGGGGGAAACTCCCCCCCCCCCTACACACCTAACCTGAGCCTCCACTATCCTTTAAAAACTCTTCCTGCTTTCAGTAACCTCCTCCTATTCCAACACCTTAAAAAACTGCCCATTCCCCCCTCATTCCCCTTTTCCAAACCATAAACCCCAAAAACCCTTTTCCCTTATCCCCAAAACTGTTCCCCCCATATGTTTCCCCTAAAAAATTGGTCTAAAAACCCCCCCCCCTTTTTAAAAACCCCCCCTTTTTATCTGCTATCCTGCTCTCCGTCTTACTTTAATTCTTTCAAAATCCCACCCACTTTTTGGGGGTCAACAGACTTATTTTTTTAATTTTGCACTCTCTTTTGTCCCCTTTCCTTTTTTCAAAGGAACTACATGCTCTCTGAATCCCCGGCCCCCCTTCCCCTTTCCTACATTTATTAAATAACACCAACCACTCCAAGACTATATCCCCCCCGCTTTTTTTTCATTTTATCCCATCAATCCCAGCCGCCTTAAAACCCCCCTTGGGGAAAAAATGGATAAAATACCGACACAATGGAAAAAAAAAACAAAACCCGCAATTTTTTTCTCCAATATGAAAATTTTCAACAGCAGCAAAAAATTTCGCCCCCCCCATTTTATCGAGTCACAACGAATTTTCTTAGAATAAAAAATAAATAAGTATTTTTTGATTTAGTCGGGGGGGAGAATGCTGGTCAGGTGGAGGGGAAGCTGCATGTGAAGTCTTAAAGTAGGGGGGTAGTTTTTAAAACCTTGGAACCAAAAGGTCAGTGTTCCATTTTGAGTTTATGTATGTTTATTAAATTTTTCTAAAGTTCAGCTATGTTTAGAAGCCTTTTGCATATCCAACTTTCCAACCCCAACAACCTTCTACAACATAGCTAATTTCTTTAAAAACTTTTCATCCTATCCCATAGATAAAACAAAAATGGAAACCTCTCTTTTCCCGCTTCTATTTTCCTTTTCCCCCTCTCCTTTTTCCCCCACTGTAGCTATAATTAAAAGTGTTCTGATAAATCTGTCCCCTATAAACTTTTCATCCTGAAGTCAATTTAACCCGTCTTTTATTTCCCAAAAACATAGTCCCAAACTACTGTCAAGTCCCACACACACCTTTTATCTTTTTTTATCCTCTTTTTTTAAAAAATTTTAAAAACCTATAACAAAAAACCCCCTTTTATACAAAAGTTAATAAAAAGGGGCCCCCCTTATCTTTTTTCCCCCTGGCCCCCAAAATTACCTACCCCCCCTCTCTGGGGTTTCCCCCATTTTTCATTTGGGGCCCCCCCCCAAAATTTCACTTGGTTCAAAATTTTTTACAAAACCAATTTTCCCAAATCTCTCTCTCCCCACCTCCTCTCTTCCCAGGTGCATACCCCTTAAACCCTTTCGCAAAAAACCCTTATTTTAATCCCATAATTTTTTAATTTTTAAAATTTAGGGCCCTTTTCCCCCCTTTTCCCAAACTGCCCCCTTCAACATTATTCCTTTTTCCCCTTCCCCCCAACTCTCCAGATCCCCCTGATTTAAACCCCTTTTTTAACGGTGGGTGGTTTGAGTCTGCAGTTCAACCATGCATCCTTGGAATTTCCCCCTGCTTTAGTTGCTTTTGCAACATTGAAGGGGCCCTAAAAAAGGAAAAAAATCTAGGGGAAAATTTCCCCCCAAAACGGGAAACCCCCCAACTATCCAAGACAAGACGGGGGGGGGAAATTTTTGGCCTAGTTTTCCCTTTTAAAGGAGCTTTAAAAATGATGGGGGGGAAAAATTTAAAGCAGGAGAGATTCCAGAGAAAAGGGGGGGCCCTTGGAACTGCAGACTCAACCACCTTTTCAAAACTCCCTTTTAAAAAAATTTACCCCCTAAAAACCCCCGTCAGCCAACTACAGAAACCACCTATTCTCTTCACTTACTCCCGATATCTGTTATTCCCCCCAAATTTTACATTACACTCCACCCAAATTTTCAAATTAAAAAATTTCCCCGAATATAGCTCTTTTTTCTTTAAGCTGTTAAGTTTCCGGGATATTCCATTAAAAAAGTTTTTAAATCATCAAGAAAAACCATTCTCATTACTAAATTTAAAAATTAATAATTCTTTTAAAATTTTTTTAAAATACATACCTTATTTTAAATCCACAACCAAAATTTTAAAAAATTTTAATATCAGTATGCTCCATAACATGTGTTAATAAAAGAGTAAAATTATTATTAGTTGAAGAAATGCCTAAGTTTTTGTTGTATGCGGGGTGGCCTTTTTCTTTGAATTTTTTTTTTTTTAATTTTTAAACTACAATTGCAATTTTATAATATAAAACCCCACATTGAAATTTTTTACAGAGAAATAAACAGGTTTGGGGATTTGATTTTTTGTATTTTTTTTGCTATTTTTTATTGCCTCCTTTGTGGGGGGGTTTGTCTGTTGTTTTTAGTAACGGGGGGAGACCCCGTTCCATGCCCCTCCCATAGGTTTTTTCCCACGTGAGGGGGGTTCTTGCAGTTCTTGATAACCCCGGAGTTCCAGGTTGGGCCGGCCCCGGCATCCATGTCATTTTTGCCCTTTTCGAAGTTTTTTTGGGTGGGGTAATGATAGGGTTTGCGTCTACCAATTCCCCTGGGAAATTTAAAAAAAAATCTTTTGGGGGCCTTCATTTCAGTCTGGTTAGCAGCTCCCTAAAACTGGGTCATCCTTTTTTTTAGTACCAAAATTTTCCTTCGTCATCTTTTAGGACCCACCCCCCTTTTAAATGGGGGCCCAATCGGGTTTTCTCGATTTTGATTTGGCATAAAAAAGAAATTTAGTTTCCTTTTATTTATGTTTTTAGTTCTTCCCCTTTTTTTGATTCCTAAGATTCCTTTATTTTTTTGTTCGATGTTTGCTATTTCTCTCTGGGTTCTTCCCTTTTTGTTTTTCTGGCACTGGGGCCACCCAGGTTTGGGGGTCACTGAAAATTGCCCCCGAAAAAACTGCCCCGGGGCCTTTTCGGGGTCCTTTTTAAGTTTTTCCCGGGGGGAAGGGTTTTTCACTAAAATTTTCCCGATATGGCTTGTTTCACTTGGGCAGGGTGGTATTTCCGAAAAATTGCACCCTACCCCACATTTTCACAAATTTTTAATTTTTTGGAACCCCTTCCCCCTTTTTTTTTTTCCCAAACGATTCCCCGAGCTGTGGCCCCCCGCTTTCCCCGATAAAGCTTTTTTGGCCCCAGTGGTTCCTTCCCCCCCACCAACCTTCCACATCCTCCCCATAATTTAACCCCCGGGGTTCCCAAAACAGGGAAATTCCAAAACAGGCGTGGGGGCCCGGGGGGGGCCCCAAACCCCTTAAAAACCTTTTTTAAAAACATTCTGGCAAATTTTTTCCAAAAAGGGGGGGAAATTCCCAAAGTCATTCCCCGCCAACCTTACCTAAAAGGGAGGATATTAATGAACCCCCCAGAAACCCTTGGGGGCAAACAAGCCCCAGGTCTTTAAAAACATTAAAAAAACTGTTTGGTTTTTAAGGTTTTTTTGGGGAAATTAGAAATGCCGCTGGCCCCTGGGGGGGGAGGGGGAGGATTGGTGTTAGGGAAGGCGAAACATCACTTTAAAAACAAGTCCACAGACAATAGGTTCAAGTTTGGAGGACCAAGGGGCCCCAAAACGTTTTTAAAGGTTTCCTTTTATGTGCGGGTTATTTGTAATTATCTAAATTATTTTATTAAATTTTTTTTAACCCCAATTTAAAAAATGGTTTATTGGGGGTATAAAAAAATACAGTTTTTAGATTTCATACATAGTTATGTGTAAAAACTGGGAAAAACCCCAAAAATTTTGGACTAGTTTTTGAAATTTTAAGTAAAACGTTGTTATGACAGGTGTTCCCCCACCCCCCCGGGTTTTACCACACAACAGAGACAGCAACCCAAAAAGGGGAAGAAAGATCAACAGATCTTGACGTCCCCTTTATTCTGGGGAACCAAAGGTTTTTAAGATTAAAAAAATAAAAAAAAAAATCAAGTTTTTAAAAAAAAAAAAAATTTTTTTTAATGCTATAACGGGGGGGGGTTTCCCCGGGGCCCAAGCTTGTACGGCCCGGTCTGGAACCAGGCCTCATGGTGGATGGGGGACTACCAACCAGGCTTTTACTGCGGCCATAAAAACTTACATACGAACCACCCCCGGTTGGTAAAAATGATTTTAGGCCCCCGTGAAGTCCCTTTTTTGAAAAAAACCGGGGGACTATTGGTAACCTTTTTATGGGGCGGTTGAAAGTCTTGGGCTCGACACAAGTTGTCCCCCCGGGCATCGGGGCCCCCACTTTTTTTCTTTGGGGGAAAATGTTATCTCCTGCCGATTTTTTTTGCTTTCATAGGTTTTTTCCGGGGGGGAGTTCCGGGGGTCAACGCCCCGGGCCCCGGTGGGGCCCGGGGGCCCCATGGGGATGGGGGCCTGATCACCCCCCCTGGCGGGCCCCAGGTATGATTTTTAGGTGCCTGTCCAGTGCCCCAAAAAAACCAGGGTCTTTGGTAATATGTAAGCTGGGAGGCAGTTGAACAGTCTCCGGGGATTTTTTTGCTTTTTGAAGTGACTTTCGTGTGCAATTTGGGTTTTAATTAATCCCTAAATTTTCCCCAAATGTGTATAAAATTTTACCCCCTCCCCCGGTTCTACGGTGTACAGGTTTGGGAAATTTTAAACGTTCCCAATGGGGGTTTTAATCGCAGTTATGAGTACCGTAAGGTTCCCCTTCTTCCCTTTAAAAGGTCAAAAATTCCCCCCCTTTTAAAAGGGCATTAGTGTAAAACAATATTCCGGCCTAGATAAAAAGGGGCCCCTGAAAAAGTCCCCACAGGGCCCCAATCCCTGGTTTTCTTTCATTATCCATCCTGACATTTTTCTAGCAGATGCAAAAAAGGAGATAAAAACAAAAAGAGAGGGGCGCTCCTTTTGCAGGCAGGCAAAAACGGGCTGCTACAAGAGGCCAATAGGGGACATAGAGGGGGAAAAAACCAGGTGCCCGTGTCTTCCTTTGCAGATGACACTGAATCTGCATGACAGACCCCCCGTTAAGACTTTTCAAGACTCCAAGCAGACAAAACCCCAAATTTTTAAATGGCTGCAGAAAAAAATGAGGTTCAATGATGAGAAATTTCAGTTCCCCCAGATGGGAAAACGGGGAAAAAAAAATCTCAGGGGAGTACAAAACAATTAACCACTCAATGGGCGAAAAATAATGTAAAAAATCTGGGGTGATCGTCAGGGGTCTCACCATCAAGGCCCCCAACACTGTGGAAATGATCTGCTAAAAAAATGACAGGATGGATAATGGCCTTCAAACCAGGGATGCCAAGCCCTTTTTGCCTTTTTGGTCGCTTGTTCTTTTCCGGGGGGGGAATTTTTGACATTAACTGAACCCTTTTAAGGCGGTGAAATTGTGACCTAGAAAATGGGAATTCAGGCCCCCGGGAAATCGTTTAAAACCCCCCTAACTGGGAACTTTTTGCTCCTAAACCTTTTTTTCCCCCCAGAACCGGGTGGAGAGATACATTATTATATACACGGGAAAATTCTGGGGGTTAGTACCAAACTTACCCCGAAAATCACCCCCCGAAACCCCAAAAACTGGCGGGGGATGTAACATCCCCCCAATGAAAGCAAATTTTAAAAAGTACATTGAAAACAACACAATAAGGTCGGGGCCCAAAACTGTTCAATTTTCCCCCGCATACATCAGGGGGGTTTCCACCAAAACCCCCGGGTGTCTTCAACAGGCACTGGACAGGCACCTGGGAAAACGGTACCTGACCCCCCAGGCTGTGGGTTGTGTTTTGGCTGCATGCCCAGCAGAAAAACCTGGGGGTTGGGGCGGCCTGGGGGAAAAAAAAAGGGGCCCTTTCACAGACCCCACGGGGGGGCCGGGGAAACCCCTCCAGGGGTACAGTATTATGGTCCTTAAGGGGGGATCCCTGACATGATCACTCGGTCTTTGACATTGGTTTTTTGGGTTTTTTTTTGGTTTTTGGAATTTTTTTTATCTCCCCTGAGGTTTTAATTTTCTCACGTTTTCCATAAAGGAGTAAAATTTAAATTTCTCATCATTGAATTCATATTGGTTGATGTCTGTTTAAATCTTGCAAATTTTAAAAGGGGGACACTGTCATGCAGATTCGGGGGTCATCCAAAAAGGGAAAAATGGCACTGTGGCTTTTTCTCTGTCTATGTAAGGGGACCTGACCAGGGGTTTGGCCCAATAATTATAATGGGTGCATTGGGGTTTTAGTTGACTGGTTTTTTACTAGGTCAGATGGGGCCCCCTTCCTTTTTGAATGAAAAATGACCTTTGGGGGGGCAGGCCCCTTTGGGGTTGGAGTTTGGGGCCTCCCTTTTTCAGGGGGAGTGGGGCCCCTGCAGTGTTTTTTTTCTTATGTTCTTTCCCATGAAAGGGTGAGGAAAAGGGTTGGGGAAAGACCCCCTTGGGGAAAAAAAAGGTTTTACCAGCCCCCCCCAGACTTTACTCTGTTTTTTACTACCCTTTTGTTTTCCATTTTTGGAAAAATTATAATATTTTCCTTAATTTTTTCCCTGTTTTTTTTTCATCACCATTTTGTATTTTTTTACACCATGGTCACACTTTTAAAGGGGCTTTTTCAAATTTTTGTATATAATAATAATAATAATAATAATAATAATTAATAATAATAATAAAAAAAATAAAAAAAATTTTTTTTTGTGCATGTTAAAAGGGGGACTGTTATTGGTATTTAAAAATTATAAAACTGTAATGCAAAGAGCCATTGGCATGCCTTGGATTAAAAGGGCAGTTTATTAAAAAGACTTATTCAAAAACCCTTTTAAACCCTAAAAAATTGATTGAGTTTATTCTAGTTCTGTTTTTTTTTTAAATTATAATATGGTTATACATATTTAAAAAAAGAAATTTTAAAGGGATATTGGTTGATTTAAAATCTAGTTGATTTTTTTTTTCAAGTTACAGTATGTTGATGCTATAAAAATAAAAAACAAAAAAATTTAAGAGTTTTTCATTATATTTTTATTTAAATTAAAAAATGATGATATATAAGATTTTAAATCAATATGATGATAGAAATTGCAAAAAGTTTTAAAGGGGGGATGAACATATCAAATTGAGATTATCTTAAGTAAAATAAAAATTGGGTTTGAAAGTTTTTCAGATGAGTATTTAGTATAGGGTAAAAGGGGTTTTTTGGAAGGCTTGAATTTTTTTTTCCGACAAGGTTAACAAATTTACTGGGTAATAAATTTCCCGGGGATTTGGGGCCCTTTTAAAAAAAGGGCCGGATATCTATTAACCAATAAAATTTTCCAGTGAAACAAAAAGGAAAGGGGCCTTCTGGCATGGGGCCCTTTTTTTTTTTTGCAAAAGTCAGTATCCTGGTTCAGTTATCCGAATATTATATAGATTGGGGTTCCTTTTATAGGGTAAACCCCAAATTTTAAATGTTTTAAAAATTTTTTAACAAAGGGGGGAAAACGGGGGAGCAAAAAAAACCCAAAATAAAGATATTAATTAAAAATTTTCAATTGGATACTTAGGGGTGGCCCTTTTCCCCTGCTCCCCTACAAAAATTGGGCCAGGGGCCCCTATAAAAAATGACTCAGAGGGTTTAACAGGTACAATGCCCCAAAAAACAATAATATATAAAAAAAATTGTTATGAGGGGGCTCCCGGTAACTATGACTGACCCCCAGTGTACGACAGAACAACTTCCCCATGCAAAATGCTTTAACAAATTTAAAAGAACAGCAATTGTCTTAAAAAAAACTATTAATGGGGAAAGCACCATAACAGGCAACAAAAACCCCCGCGTCAGGAACAAGGGGGTAGAAAACGACCCCCAAATGGGGACCATCAGAGATCCTCCAAAACAGTCCCAAAACCCCTTTTACTGGGGCCTTGGTTCAGATAAAAAATCCCCCAAATGTGGCGGTGCCGGGGGCCTTTCAAATTTGGTCCAGGCTATGGGGGACCTGAGTAAAAATCAGGTGCCAAAAGGGAAACAAAAAAAAGTCGAATAATCACTGTCCCAGTTATTCTCTGTGAACAGGGGTTCCCGAGGGGGAACCCACCAACAAAGGGTATCCAACAGGTCTAATGTCGAGAAAAAAAAGTGAGGGTTGACTTAAGGGCCGGGGGGCCAAAAGAGAGGAAGGAGGAACAACCACCCCCCCCAGGGTGTCCGAGACTGGCCCCCGCAACCGGGCCCCGGCAGGCCGCTTGCCAACACCAAGGCAGTTACTACACACTCTCAAACACAACAATATTCATCCTAAAACCCCTAAATATAGCTAAAAATTTAAAAAATAGTCTAATAATAATAAAAAACAAAAAATAACGATTTAGCTATAACTTGGAAAATTGCAATAAAAATTATACCCCAAAGGGGGAAAATTATATACATTGGGGTTCGGGGTTTTTTAAAAGTTTTTTTTTTTATAAATTTTTTATTTGTTGTATGGACTGGGATGTAAAAAAGTGATATGTGTTTTGTGTCATGGTCGGGGGCCCCCTTAAAATTGAAAAAAATTTTGAGGGCGGGGGGTTTATATTAGCATTAGAGTTTATGTATGGGGACATGAATAAGAATTTTTTTTGGGGGAGAGTTTTGGTTTAAAAGGGGAGAAAAAATTTTTTATCCTGATTTATTTTTGGGGGAAGAGGGCCCCCAATGAAATTTTTTAACCCCCCCAGTTCCAAAAGGGAGATAAGGGAGATAAGAGAATGATAAAAGTGCAATGAGGCGGGGGGGGCAAAATAAAAAGCATTTGGGGTAATATACCTACTGTCCTTAAAAATTTTTTTTGAAATTTGTTGTATGTGTGTTTAATTTAAGACTACTGTCAAGGTGGTTCCCCAAATTTTTTCCCCGACCTTTGATGGGTGAACCTTTTTCGTTATTTAAAAGGGGAAAATTTGCACCCCTTTTTTTTCCAAAAATGAATGAGGTCTTGTCCGTATTGAGAGAAATTATTTTCATCATCCATTTGATTTTTCTGAATTCCCCCTTCCCCCGTTTGGGCTAGTACGACGGGGTTTGGGTAAAGGAAGACATATGTTTTGTCATCTGAAAAAAAAAAGGGTTTTTTAGTAGTTGTGATGCATTGGTAGGTCGTTTATGTAAATGAGGAATAAGGAGACCAACCGGGGGGACACCGACTGTAATTTGTGGGGAAGTTTTCTTCCATTTGTGAAACTACTGCCCCCTTTTTTAAAGGGGTACATTTAGGGGTTTGAGGGGGCCCCCCCAATTTTCCCAGGGGCGCAATTTTTTTAACAATAAATTCCGGGGTCGACTGTATCAAATGGCTTTTCATGAAGTTCCCCCGGGGGAAACTTTTCCCCCAAGGGGGGGTTTTTAACTTAACAGGGGGAAGGGGGCATCTTTGGGGTTTTGTTGGTCCTGAACCAAATTGGCGGGGTTTAGTACATTGTGAGACAGGGGGGAATAGATCTTTTTTATAATTAATTTTTTTGGGAATTTTTTTTAGAAAGCAGTGGAAATTTTTGAGATTGGTCTAAATTTTTTTAAAAGCCAGTTTGGTCACCCCTTTGGGGAATCGGGTGATTTAATTTTTGAGAATTGATGGGGTTGAAGATTCAATGGATTTATTTTTTAACCCCTTTTTAAATTTGGGGAAGTACATTGTGGCTTTTTTTAAAGTTTGGGTAAGCGTTTATTCTCCCTATTTTTTTTAAGGGGTTGATTATGAGCGGGGCTTCGTGAGTTGGGGGGGCCCCAGGAATAGTGTATCTGGGTAGGTGTTGGGAGGTAATCTTTGGGGACGAGTGTTCGAGTTGGGGGATCCTACTCGAGTTTTTTTTCCTATGGTGGAAAAAACATTGTTTTTTGGTTGTCTCAGTTGGTGAGAGAGGGTTCGTTTTTTTTCAAAAATTTGATGGTATTGTTCTTGGATATTTTTTTTTTCCCCTAAATTGTAGATAGGGTTTTCCGGGTTTTTTTCCATATCCCTTTTTTTCGGTGGGGAGTCTGTTCTCAAATTTTAATTTTTTTGAGGCCTTCTTCCCCGGGCTAAAAAAGGTTGATGAAAAAGCTTTGGGGATTGTTCTCGGGTTTTTTGGACCCTTCTATATTGTTTTTCTTATTGGTGCCTCTTGTTTATGGATTTAAGGTTTTCTGGGTGTTAGCCGGGGTTTTAAAATCTCTTAGCTGTGATCTTTTTAAAAAATTTTTTGGGGAATGTCTGTTATAGAGGTTGTGTTTTTTAAGAAATTCTTGATGCATTTTTTTTGTATCTGAATGGTTTCCAATTCTTTTGGCCGTCAATGTTCGTCGGGGGTGATATAAAATTTTTTAAAACAGACTCATTATGTATTTCCAAAAGGGGCTTTGCAATTTTTTTGGGGGGGGAACCCCGGGGAAATTTGGGAAAAAGGAGGGTAGTGGTCTTTTGTGTTTTCTGTGATTATCTGATTTTGAGGATTTGTTTTATCCCCATGTGGTCTAGTAACGGGTACTATTATCGGAGATTCTTGTAGGTTTTTTTATTGTTGGTAGTAATAAACGTTTTCATGGGGGTTTTGAATTCAGTTACCTCCCCGGGCTTGGTCATGAGGAGGTTTATTGAAAAATCCCCAGCAACAAATGATCTTTAAGGCGTAACCCCTTATCAAAAGGTTTTGGTTTTTTCCAAAAGGGGGATGTTTGGGTTAGGGGAAAATTGTAGATGTTTATCACGTGAACGGTTTTTTTGGGGTTTTTATTTAAAAATTTTATAATATATTCTCCATGTTCATCCCTTTTTTCAAGGTTTTCGATAATTTCGAGTTGATCTTTTTAAAATATTGGTGTTCCACCCCCCCCAATTGTCCCCCAGTTTTGAATGGCTTTTAACCTGGGATGGCATAGACACCTTGTATCAGGCTTGAGGTCTCCCCTGGTGGATGGTTTTCATATTGGGCCCCTTGGGATTTGGGGGAGTGCTGTAAGGGGATCATAATGTTTCTCAAAGATCAAAATTTTAATTTTAAAATAGTTGGGGTTTTGTTGGTCCCCAGTAATGTCTTTGCTTGATCCTTTTAATAGTTGGGCTGTTGGAGTATGAAGTCATTTTTAAAAAAAGGTTGATATCAGGGGCAATGCCTGTAATCATAGGGGGTTTTGTGTGATTCTATAACTAGACTTGAAAAAAAATAGGGGTTTTCTAAACTTAATGATATGGTATTAGATTAAAGTTTATTTCAAGGAAACACAATTATGTGAAGTGTTTACAGGAATTTTTTACAGTGATATAGGGATATTTGAATAATGTTAATGATATACTAATTTAACTGTCTTTTAAGGAAGGGGTTAAAAAAAACTTTTCTATATTAAAAGGAAAAAAAAAAATTTTTTTTTCGATTGGCACTGGTTGGGCTTTTTGTTATGGAAAAAGGAAAGGGGTTAATAAGATAAGGGCTATTGAACTAGTAAAATTAAAAAATTTTTCTAATATTAAAAAAGTTTTGTTAAATTGAAGTTAAAGGATTTTGGATCCAGGACCTTACCCCTGGTCCCCTAGTTTTGGGACAGACAGGAGGACCGTTTTAAACCCATGCTGCCCTGGGTTGTGTAATTGATGGGTATCTAGATGGGGATTTGTTTTAAAACCCCTTTTAAAAAAGATTTTTATGATATGGGAGTTACCCCCATTGGTCGTTTTTCCAAAGGGTTTTTCTCCCCCCCTTTGGGGGGGGGCAATCTGTTTTTTTAGTAACTGCGGGACCCCCCCAGTGTCCACCCCTTCCCTCCCAAAAGGATATTAAGCACGTGAGGGGGGCCTTTCTGTTTTGGGGATGAACATGGAGTTCCATGAGTCTGGGCCGGAGCGGGCATGGGCGTTCATTTACCCCCCCTTTTCGGAAGTCATTTGGCCCCCAGGGTAATTCAAATGGCTTGCGCCCAAAAACAAGTTTGGGCATTCCAAAAAAAACATTTGGTTTGACTTTAGTAGCTCCCCTTTTTTTCTTGCTGTTATCCGGGGGACCCATCCGTTTAAAAAAGGGGCCCAAAAACTGGATGTTTTTTGGGGTTTCATATCCCCAAAAAAAAAATCGGGGGTTTTTTGGGGAGGAATTCGGTACAAGTTTGGTACAAACCCCCTCTATGTTTTCCCCAAGTGTATATTATCATTTTTTTTTCTGCATGTTTTCCCAGTGAATCAGATCAAGGGATTTAAAACCCCATTCCCATAATTTAGGTATTTTTGATTACGGTGCTGTAAAAAATTTCTTTAAAACCCCCAGGTGGGGCTTTCCCTTCTCCTTGAAGGAGGGTTAGTGTACAGCAGTTTCCCAAAACCCAGGGAAACAAAAAATTTGAAGAGAATCATCATGGGCTTTGCACCTTTTATTTTTAAAGGGGGTTCCCCATTATCCATACTAAAAAACAATATGAAGTTTTGGGGAAGGGAAAAACAAAAAATTAGATTTTGAATCGAGGAAATTAAAACTGTCCCCGGGTATACAAAAATTATCCCCAATCAAAGGGGAAAAAGAAGGGGAAGGACCTGGGGGAAAAAAAGGGGTTTTCCCCCCTTTTTCAAATAACAACAATGTATCTACTACATCTGCGGGGAAAATGATAGGAGGGAAAAATGAAACCTTCAAAACGGGGGATGCCAAGCCCATGATGTTCCCCTTTTAAATCCTTGTTCTCTCTAGGGGGGGGAAACTCCCGGCCCCTAACTCCCACCCCCCAGGCCCCAAAGCTGACCTGGGGGTACAAAAACTTTCACAGCATACATAATAATAATAATAATAATAATAATAAAAAATAATAATAATAATAATAATAATAATAATAATAATAATTAAAAAATTTTTAGTTCATTGAAGTTTACCCCCAAGTTTTTAAACATTCATCATGAACTGAAGTGCAAAGAGAGCCACTACATAAAAAATGATAATGCACAAATTACTGGGAACAGTTAACCCCTTGATTTGTATTCCTGGAATGGGGAGAGATACATGATAATATCTCGTGGGGGAACCTTGGTCCCAAAAATTTTTTGGAAAACCCCCCCTATGAAAGCAAAGACGGGGGCGGGGGATAAAACTTTCCCCCCAAAAAAAAAGCAGAGGGCACAAGTCCTGAAAAAACACAGTGGTTGGGGCCCAAGATTTTTCCAATTTTCCTCCCAGCATACATAATGGGGTTTCCCCCAAGGCCCCTTGGCTGTCTTCAAGAAAGGCCCTGCCCAGGCACCTAAAGTGGGAACCCGACCATCCGGGCTGTGGTTCGTACATCTTTTGGTGCGGCCAGCGGCCAGCCGGTTGGGGCCAGACCCTGACCCCCCCGGGGCCCCCGGTCTCAGACCGAGCCGGGGGCTTAACCCCAAAACCCTTTTTCCCCCTATATCTCCAAGTATCTTTTTTTTAGCAGATGAGGTAGTAGATACTTGGGTTTGTATTCTCTGAAGGTAACAATGGTCAACCATTGTGGAAAAATCCCAATGTTTCCACCATTTGCCAGGAATCGAAAACCACCGTCCCGTGTAAGGGGTTTTACCCCAGTCCACGGTCTGGGGGGTAGTCTGTGTTTTGGTTAGTTCCCGAAATGCCCCGGCATGTTGGGTTTTCCTTGTACTCCCCTCAAAAATTTTTTTAAGGGTTTAACATTATGGAAAGAAATTAAATGTTTTTTTTTGTTGGGTAAATAAACAAAATTTGGATTTGTTTTTGGGGAATTTTTTTCCCCAGGATTTTTTTGTCAAACTCAGGGAGGAAAAAAGTAACCCAATAAATGTAAAACAGCTGTATGTGCCCCCTTTACCTAACATTACTCAGGAAAAACCCCAAATTTAAGTCCCCTCTTTTTAGACCCCAACTGCTAAATTATGCTCCCAGTTCCTACCATTCCCATTCAGTTCACTTTTTTTAACATTTCCTTTTTTCCCGTACCCCAAATTTTTCCCCCAAAAAAAACTATCCTTGATGCTCCTTTTTTCTTAATCTTTTAACCTTTTAAAAAATGTGTGTCATCAATGCATTTTTTTTGCACTACTTAGTATTGTTAAAGATTACCCCAGACTTGTGTCATCTTTGGGGAGCAGTTTTATTTCCCCAAAAAAATTTCTTTCACGAATTCAAATAGTAATAAGCCCGGGGAAATTTTAAAATTTTAATAAAAAAAAAAAAACAAGTATCATTTAAACTTAAAAAAAGGGCCCTTTTCGCCCGAAAACTAAAAATTTTCCCAATATAAAATGCCAAATCTTTAAAAAATTTCCAGTAAGTGCAGTCCCAGTTAAATTCCCGGGGTTTTTACCTGGAGGGGGGGCCCCCCAGGCCCCAAAGGTCTGAGACCAGGCCTCATGGTGAGGGGGTCTGCCCCAACCCCAGGCTGTTACTGTCGGCCGCACGCAAACTGACGTACGAACCCCCCGGGTTGGTCAGGTCTGTTTTTAGGCTGTCCAGTGCCTTTTTTAAGACAGGGTCTATTGGTAACCCCCCATGTATGCTGGGAGGAAATTAACGTTTTGGGCCCCCCGACATATTGTTTTGTCTCCCCCGTGTTTTCGGGGCCCTTTCTTTTCATCGGGAATGTTGCTTTCCCCGCCGAGCCCTTTTTTTTTTTTTGGAAAATGATTTTCGTGTGCAGGTTTGGTACTAATCCCCCCAGGACCTTCCGGGGGATTTTTCAAAATCTCTCTGCCCCCCTTCCAGGGAAAAATTTTCGGGACCGTAAACCCATATAGGTGAATACAGTATAACACCAAAATTTTAAAAAAGTAATTTAATTTGGCCGTGTGCCCCCACGGATAGGGAAAAGATCATCTGTCAACCCGAGGAACAGGTTCCTTAAAATTCTTCTAATGTCCCCCCTTTTAAAAATTCATCTGAAAAAGGTTTGCTGGAATTTAAAAATTTTTTTACAAGGGTTTTTTAAAAATTTTTGGATTATTTTTTTTCTTTTTTTAATTTGATAGTCATCTCTTGCCAAGAAAAAAGGGCCCAAAAGAAAAATGCTTTAAAATTTCATTCTTTCCCCGTCGTTGTTTGCCAAGTGTGATGACATCCCCCTGGAAGTTCCCCAAAAAATATAACATTTCCCCCCCTCATTGAGAATGTTTCAGTCTTTTTCCCCCTTTTACTTCAAGGCCAGTAAACTGGGTTCCCCTGAAGTGTTTAAAATTTTCCCCTTTGCTCACCCCAAACGGTTTTGGCCAGGAGCTTTTGTCTCCACTCATTGTTTTTAATCCCCCTCACACAAGGCTTTTTTAAAAACCCTTTTACTTTAAAAAATTCCTTTTTCCCCCTACCCCCAAAATTTTTCCCTGGGATAACCCCCCCCTTTTTCCTTCTCAGATTTATATCCCCTCCTAGTCACCCTTTTGATCCATCCCCCCTTTTAAGTGCCAGATCATTAACAAACCCCCAAAAGCTCTCTGAATTATATTTGGGGGAAAGCCACACCTTCTCCATAACAAGCCCCGGGGCCCGGGGGGCCTGGGGAAAAACCCTCTTTCCCCACACGATGAGGGTGGGGTTGATTCCTAAAGGATGGAAATTTTCTGTTCCTGCACCCGGTTGTCTATTTCACCCATCTGTAATAATGGGCCCCTTGGGAGAGCCTGGGACAAAATTGACCTTTTTTTCCCCAAAAGCCTGCATAACAAGAGGCTTTTTATAGTAGTATGTCACTGATAAACCGTATTTTATACCCCTTTACTTTGAAAAAAAAGATTTATTATATTACACATTCCCCCCCTCATCGCCACCGCCTCCAGCCTCCTGCTGCAATTTTAAAAAACCATGCTTTCCCATATAACAGTGCTGGTAAATAATTTTTTTAGATACTTTTTAAATACAGTTACACAAATTATCATACATAAAAATATTTGTAAATTACCTGGGAACCCCCAAAAAAAGTCAAAAAAAGTGACTTATTTCCTTGGGGTACCACTATCCAATTTCCCCCTTTTTTTTCCCATGGTCTTCATCCTTCATAGATGTTTTCCCCTATGTTCACTTTCTTTTGCCTTTTTTTTTATCCTATGTTCCTTTTTTTCCTTCCTTTTTTGCATATCCCCTTTTTTTTTCCAAAACACCATCAATAATATAATGAATATTTATCTTAAAAATTGACTAGAGGTTTTCAGTATGCATTCCTAACTCCACCCCCAAATTTGTAAATTTTTAATTCCTGAACATAAAAGTAACTGTATGTTTTTCAATTATCAAAAAATATAGTTTTTTTGTTTTTTATTTTGTTCAAAAAAAACAAAATAATATGCTTTATTTATATTGGGAAATATTTTTTTCACATCAGTTTTTTTTAAAAGGGGAAAATAACCAAAATTTTTTTTAATTTTTTAATAAAAATTTTTTCCTTTTTGGGGTTAAAAAAAAGAAGTCTTTTTTTGAAGAAAAAAAAATTAATTTTTTTAAAAAAGCCAAAAAATTTTTGAAAAAAAATGATCAAGGAATTTAAAGGGTAAAAAAGGGGAAAAGATTCCATAGTTTTCCCCACTAATGTCCAGAGTTCAAGAAAAAGTGGCTAAATTGATAAAAAGGCCCGGGAAAAAAAGGGGAGGGGGGGGCGGGGGGAGTCTGGATTACTGGACAATGGGAAGGGAACCCCGGGGAAAAAACAAAATTTTTTCACCCCGGAACCCGGGGAGAACCCCCTTTTTTAAACCAAAAAGGCCCCTTCCTTCCCTTTTTAGAACCTTTTGGAATTTGGGTTTACGGCCGGGCCCGGGTTTGCCCTCTGGGGTAAAAAGGGGTTTTGATCCCAAAAACTTTTTTTGATGGAATAATGTTAGCCCCTTTTTTCCCTTTAAAAATTTTCTTTTTTTGACCTAAGCCCCCTTTTTAATAAAGAAAGAAAAAAGACATTTCCCCCAATTCCAAGTTCCATTAACCCACTGGAATAGATGACTTTGGAAAATGGATAGATAGCATGCAGAAATAAATGATTTTTTCCGACCCCTCAAAAAAAGGATGGGGTGGTATTGGAAGGTATCCCCATTGTCCCGGGGTGTTTGCCCCCATCATATCAGAGGTTTTTTTTTTTTTTTAAAAACCCCTTTAACTCCATCTTAATTCTTTTTTTTTTAAAAATTTAAAAAAAAATAACACAAAACATTAAATTCTTTCAAAAATTTATTTTTTACAAAAAAAATAAAAAGTAAGTAAGTTTATTCAGGTATAACAAATACATTTACAGGGGATTATCAAAAAACAGGCATATGTTAAAAAACCTTAGAAACCCCCAAAAAAGCCCAGACAGAGGATTTATTTCCATTGGGGCCTTTTTTATACTTCAATTTTTTTCATTTAGAATATATATGTCTGTTGTAAAAAAAACCGGCCCTTTCTAGGTTTTATTGAAAAAAAAACCAAAAGGGAAAATGTTTTTGCAACAGAAGAAAATACATCTAATGACTGCTGCTGCGGGCCCCGGGGTGATGTAAGGTATATGTCCTAAAAAAACTATGGCCCCCGGCGACATTTTAAAAACACCATGTAATCTGCATCGGGGAAGGGGTTTTGGGGTGTAAGGGCGAGACCACGCCACCCCGGGCCATCGCCGTACTGTTTGTTGTTTTGGGGCCCCCCTGAGGGGTGCCGTTGTGTCCTGCTGCGGTCTCCACAAGGCGGTATCCCTAACCCCCCTTCTAAAATATCAGTCAGTAATCCTCCAAACGGTTGGGTGGGTGACGGTTACGTCCAGACCTTCCCCCTTGAGCCTTTTCCCCCGGTTCTTTTTTCGGGGGGTTTGACTATCTCTGGGGGACCCTTTTTATTTCAATAGGGGTCCCCTGAAAGGTTCCCCCGGGGGAAACCGAAGCATTTTCCCCCAACATCTATTGGTGTATCTTTTTCCCCCACTAACATTGGTTTCAACTGGGGCTGTTTTTAGATACAGAGCCCTCTTCACCATTTTGGTGGCGAATGGGGTTTAATGCGGATTAGCTTGGGGGAGCTCGGCCTTTCCCCCACAAAGGCCCCTCTTTTCATCCGGGTTTGACTCTTCAGGAGAAAGGGGCCCCAGGGTGAAACCGGGGGGGCGGGAAGGCTCCGTAGAGGGAACGGGGAATGGGGAAGAGTCCCCAGGGGGGGTAGCATTAGTGGCTGGCCAAAAAGTCTAATAGAGAAAAAGGGAACCCAGGTAAGAGGGGTCTGCCAGTGTTAACCGGGGGGATTGCAGTTTCAGTGCCAAACCCCAAACTTCCATATAGTACCATTAACCGCTCCATTTCCCCATTGCGGGGGGTTGTAGCTTTTGTTCTGCTGCGGAAACCCCCTTTTTGAAAAACTCATGAAGTTCATTATCAAAAACAGGGATCCCTGTCTGAATGGATAGGGGATACCAAAAATGGCAATAATGGGAAAGACAACTGATGACAGTTGAAGCAGTCATATTTACGGGGAAAACAAAAAAAACCCTAGAATATTCATCTACTATGTTAAAAATACCTATTCGGTTTTTTGTTGGGGAAAAACCTTTGGGGAAATTATATTCAGTCTAAAAAGGGGGGTGGCTTTATGAGGGGGAGTTTTTTTGGCTGGAAAATTTGGGGCTTGCACTCTGACATACCTGCATGATCTGATCACTTGTCCCCACCCTTCCACTGGTAGGGCATATTTTAGATTTAACAAAATGATCGGGGTAACCCCGGGTGAACAAGGCCTTGGGAAACCCCTGAGGGGGTTTAAATTAAAATGCTGCTCCACAGGGGGCCCCCCAGAATTTTAGGTAAAAAGTTTTTAAAGGTCGATAAGAATATCGTTATAACAGATAGTTCCACCTTTTCCCGGGTAATATTTTTGTCATTCTTGATTTCCCTTTTTGCTTCTTGTCAAATATATACATCAGGGGCCGTTGGTCAGTCCCTTAAGGGAAAGTCTGCCTGTTAAAAAAAATCCCCCCAGGGGGAATCTTTATGATGGCCGGGGCCCCTTTTTTACAGCAACATAGCACTTTTTGACCCCCAAAAGTTTTTAAAAGAAAGAACGGGGCGTCCTGCCTGAAAAAAGGACTGCGGGAATGGAAATTTTGATGCATCCGTTTACCCGAATGGTGGGGGCTCATAATTTTGGGCCCGAACTACGGGGTTTTTTTAATATCCTGTTTTGGGTATAGAAAAGTTTCGTTTTCCCTTTTAAAAGGGAAAAATCGTGGTATTACCCCAGGGGGAACTTTACTTGAATAGTTGTAGATCCACTGGGTAAAAAGGAAAAAAAACCAAGAGTTTTTTGGGTGACTTTTGTCTTGGGGCTTGGGGAATTCCCGAAGGGGCGAAGTCTTTCAGGGTCGGGGGGTATTACCTCCTTCCAACAAACCAAGGGGTGTTAACCTTTTTTGTGGAAAAAAGTCCCTTTTCTTCTTTTGGTTTTTTTCCCTTTGGAAAAATTTCCCAAAAATTATAAAATTTGCATTTTTCCGGGGTTTGCCACAAATGGTAACATTATCTAAATATGATGTTCCATAAGTTCTTTCCCCGAATGGGTAAAACCAAAATTGTTGGAAAAGGCTACCCCATTGGAAAAACCCAAAAAAGGGGCTCTGGGAAACTGATGAAAAAATTAAAATAGCCGGGGAAAGTGTGTATGGTTTATCTTCATTCCTTATAGGGACTTGATGATGGCACTTCGTAGATCAATTGTGCTAAAAATAGTACTGAGAATTTTTTTTCACTGTACCAAACAATTCAGGGAGAGGGTACCCATAAAAAAAAATTTTTGGGTTTTCCAAAAATAGTCGATACCCCCCCCCGTTTCCTATAATCATCCTTGAAACAAAACCCCTTTAAACCACAGGGAATTACTTGGTTCTATAATCCCCCCTTCAGCAGCCTCTGATTTTTTTTTTCAATGAACATCCTATTTTCATAAGAATAGCGGGGGACTTGGGGGGATTGGGGGGGGGAAAAAACCCGAAAAAATTCAAAAAGGGGTGGGTCTCCCCAAAGTTTTAAGACCACAGAAACGGGGGGCAGTTCCTCCATATGTTAAGGTAAAACCCCCCGGGACGCTTCAAAATCCTGACCAAGGATCACAAAATTGGGCAGAACACTAAATAAAACATTTGGGGATAATCCTGTCATTAACTCAAGGGTTTTTCCTTAAAAACCCCCTAACGTCTGAATAGAGAAAATGTTGACCCCATAAAAAAGCCCCCGATGATGATGTACCGTCAAGGGGGCGTTTAACCCCCAAAAGGGTTTTGATGAAACCCCCTGAGCTGCCCCTGTCAATCGGACCATCTATTCCCCTGTTCCTTTGATAACATTTTAAAAAAACCCCCCTTTTGAAGTGAATTTGGAGCCCCCTCAAAGTCACTGTTGCTAAGCCCCCCGGGCCCCGGAATGCAAGAAAGACTAGTTTTGTTGATAAAATTGGCACGACATCTTTAAAAAAGGTGCCCTTTTTTTTGGGCATTGATGGAAATTTTTTCACGAGGGCCCCCTTTGGGACGGGGTTTTCAAAAACCCCCAAAAAAACACTTTGTTCCGCCCCCGCTGTATCCTGGGAGGTTCCACGGAACCTCTTAAAAAGGGGAAGTTTGGGGTCGGGGGTTACAGCATTACCACTAGAAGGCTGGGTAGATTGTACTTTTAGAATTCTTCGGCTGAATCTAATGATTTGTTTGGTAAGGGGGGTAGTGGCTAACCCCGGTTTTTTATTCTCAATAAACGCTGCCTTATTTTGGGGTAATTGGGGGCCACTAAAAAAAGATCCCTGATGGACTTTTTAATACTGAGAAGCTGTCACCGCTGGAAAAGGTTACAGTCCTTTCCAATTTTCCCCAATGTTTAAAAAGTATTTCCTCTAAGGATTCACCAATTTTTTGGGGTTGCAAGACGATAAAAAAAGATTTCATTTGTGGGTTTAATATACTGGGGAAATTGAGGGCATTTTTTGCATCTTCGGGGGGATTCACTCAGAAAAAACCCCCCAAAATTTTAGGTAAAAAGGGGTTTATGAGCAGGCTTAGTTTATCTAGATTTTCCCCGGGGCGGGTTTTAAAAAATTTTTTAAATTTAAAACCGTGTTTTCCTTTCCCCCGAGCACCCGTTGATACAGGGGGGGCGGGGGTCTAGCCTCTGGGTTTCAAAACGTTTCCTTTTGCTTTTAGTCTAGCCCCCGAATCGCCCCAGGGGGGCCCGGATATTTGTGTTCAATAAATTGTTGTGATAAAAAAACAGGCCTCTTTTCCCCAGGCTTTATTAACACAAAATCCATGGCATGTCTGCAAAAGAAAAAAATCCAAGCGCTGCTGCAGGACAGGGATGTAAAGGGCATATGTCCTCAAAAATATGGGGACTGGGGATATTTAAGCTTACCTTTTAACTCATCCGGAAAATATTTGTTAAGACGAGACCACACCTAAAGCTGGGCCATCGCCTACCGTTTTTTTATTTTAGGGGCCCCCCCAAATTGGGGGGCCCTATTGTTCCTGCTGCGGTTTCCGGGGGGTAAAACTACAAAAATTATTTATATTATAAAGGATATATTTTTCTAGGGGAAAAAAAAAAATTATTTTTTATATAATGTGTATTTTAATAAAAAAAAAAAAATCATTTTTTCCCCCCCTTTGTCCTACATTCATTAGGTACTTTTTGGTTCTCTTTTGAACTGGTTTTTGCCAGGGGGCCTTTTTTCATGTGCAGGAAAATTTTTTTCCTTCCTTTATTGCTGTTTTAAAAAGGTGTTTGGGCCGGCCCCCCAACTGTGGGTACCAAAAAATTTTTTTCTCCCCCAGTACTATAAAATTTTTCCCCCAGCCTTTGGTTAAAAATTTTTGGAGCAAAAATTCTGGGGACTGTTTGGAAATTTTATAAATTTTTTTTAATTTTTGTTTTACTCTGTCTTCAATATTCAGCATATCCAATTGTTGTAATTCATCCTGGTTTTTTCCTGCTCCCCTTTGGTCCCAGGTCCAGGGGGGAATCTTACCATTTTGTTCTGGGTGATTTCATTTTTTTTCAGTTTTTTTTTCCCCAACAATCCCCGAAGGGGGCAAGGAAAACCATATGACATTTTTATAAGAAAATAGAATGGGGGTTTTCCGCAAACCTCGTAGGTAGACACTGTCTTTCTTTTAGGAACTTCCCCTCTGGATTGCTTTCGGGGGACAAAACTAATTCCAACCAACAATGAGCCCAAAAAAAAATGTCAAAGACCCGGGAGTGTTCATGTCAGAGGATCCACCTTCGGGACCATAAAAAAGTGCAATTGCATCTGCCCCGAAAATGACAGGATGGATAATGAGGAACCTTCAAAACCAGGGATGCCGCCCCCGTTTTCACTTTAAGATCCTTGTTCTATCTAGGCTGGAAAAATTGGCCAAAAATAACTGCACCTTTGGGGGGTTAAATTCCGACCTTGAAAATGCAGAGAACCCCTTACGGCACGCTAAGTGGGGAAACCACCTCAACTACTGGGGAAGGGTTAAAATTCCCCAAAAATTTTTCCCCTAGAACGCAGGCGGGAAAAACATTAAAATTTACATGGGGGAAATTCCAGGGTTTTTTACCAAACCTTTAAAAAAAAAACCCCACGAAAGCAAAAAAATCCGGAGGCGATGCAACATTCCCCCAATGAAAAAGGGGGGCCCTGCCCCGGGGGCAACACAATAAGTGTGGGCCCAAGATTGTTCAACTGCCTCCCCCCCATACATCAGGGGATTACCCAAGCCCCTGGCTGTCTTCAAACCCGGGGCTGGGGAGGCAACCCCGTCGGTACCCGATCAAAGGGGGGGTGGGGTTGTACGTTGGGGGCCGGGGGGCCCGCAGAACAGCCCGGTTGGGGCGGGGGCGGTCCCCAAAAGAGGCCTGGTACGGGGCCGGGGGGCCCGGGGCGGGGACCCAATTTTTCCCCCCGGGGACTCCAGGATCAATTTGACATGCATGGGTCAAAGGATTCCCCCATTTTTTTTCCGGGGGGAAAATAAAAGGTGGATTCCCCCATTTTACCGGGGATTAAAAATTTTTTCCCCGCTTTTGTTTTTTTTTTCAAAGCCAAAAGTATGGCTTTGTTTTCCCCCGATGTAACGATAGTTTGTTGTCTAATAAAAACCTTTTTAAAAGGCTCCCCTTCAAGTGTTAATACATTGATATATCTTGTGGGGGTTTACCAACACTAAAGGGCCCCCTCATCCGCATACAGTAGGGTTTTTACCTTTTCACTGATGGGGGTTATTTAATAAACAGGAAAATTTGGGGCCCCCAATAATACCTTGGGAACTTTTCCCATGCTATCGGGGGGTGGTTTGATTCCGTTTTGTTGATTTTGAAAAATTTTTTTCCCCCGGGTTCTAAGATAGGACTTAAAAGTTTTTTGGGGAAACCCCTTTCCGATATTTTAAGTTTCTTACATAATATATTGGGGGTTAAGTATCGAAGGCCTTTTTTCAAGTCTAAAGTTCCCAAATTTATGGGGTTCCTTAGACATTTCAGTTTCATGTAATCCATCAGATTAATTAGGGGGGTGTGGGGTTGGGGTAAGATTCCAAACCCCGATTGGAAATTTAAAGAAGAATGTTGTTGTCACTAAATACTTAACTACTTGCCCCTTTTAAACCCCCCCTCTAGAATTTTGGATATTAACTGGGGTATACTAACGGGTAAAAGTTGTAAAATCAGACCTTTATTTTTTTTTAAGATGGGAAAAACTTTTTGGGCCCCTTGAACCCCCTGGTACTGTATTATGGGGATGGAAAAATTATGTGAGAAGGGGTTGATTTCCCCGATGCACCATCTTTTGGGGAATTAGGGGGGGTTTATTTTTGGGGGGTTTCTTTTTTAATTGGGGTTTCCTTTGGTTCTTTCCCCAAAATCATGGAAAAAACCCTTACTTTTTTAAAACTGTTTGAGTTTTTTCCTTTTTGGGATAGTTTTTTAAAATTTTAGGGGTCTGTTTTAAAATTTTTTGATGGGCGGGGGAGCTTATTTGTGTTGATGGGGTTTGTATTTTAATTAAAACAATTTGCCCTTTTGTTGTTTCTGGCATACCTCGTTATCGAAAAATTTTTGAACTATGTTAACTATCTACGGGTTTATGGCTATACCCCCCTGTTTGAGTTTTTCCCCGGGGCTTTTGGGGTTTTTGGGGACTTTTGATCTTTAGCAAAAATTTTTTTCCCTTTCCCCTTTATAAGCCCCTGTCCTCTGTTCCCCCCTTTTTAAAATTATTTAGTGCTGCAATATCCTGTCGGGTTTTTCTTTTTTTAAAAAGGGTCTGAATTTCATATTATCTTTTCCCAGTAGTCATCCAGGGGTTCAGTTTTTTTAATCCCTTTTAACCCCCCTTTTAAATGGGGGAATATTATCAAAATGGGGGTGAACCCCCTTTTTTAATTTTCCCGGACATCATTTCGTCCGTCCCCCAATTTTTTTTCACTGACCCCCTCACAATTCTTTTAGCATATTTCCAGTGTTTCTTTCTGTGTTTTAGTTGACCTAACTTTTATTGTCTTGTGGGCCATCCGTTCCTAATGATTTTCCCCGGGACAGTAAATGATGAAATGATCACTAAGACCTTGGTAATGACCCGAACTGACTAATTTCTCCCCGGGCTTAAAAGATGGGTCAATTAGGGGGGCTGGGAAAAAGTGTGATCCGGGGGATTAATTATTGCAAAAATTTAAACCAAATTTGCTTATATCTTTTAATGGGGGGTTTTTTGCCTTTTTGAAAAAGATGTTAGTCTACTAGGGGAGGAGTCCCAAAAGAGAGCGGGCTGTCTCGCGCCCAGCAGACAGGATCCCCAAACCCCAAAGTATTGGGTTTTAAAAACCCAAAATAGGGGTTTGGGGCCTTAAATGAATTATTATTATCCTAATATTACTGTTTTCATTGTTGTCAAGTCCGCCAAAATTCCCAAAAAACCTCTAAAAAATGGTCATGGTGGGAGGGGCCCCTAACTGTTCCCCCTAAGATGGTTTGGCTTTACAACACTTCAAACCATGAATCTCCGGTTTTTTTTCATTTAAAAAAAAAGGTTTGGATTATGGGTTTTAATCGTTCTTTTGGAGGCAAAACCCCACCCCTTTTTTTTTCCTATCTAAGCGTTTTATATTGTAAAACCCTTTTTTGACCTCGTCGTCGGGGGCCCCTAAATTTCCCAAAAACCCGAGATGGATATAACCCGCTCTAGTTCTGTTACCCAAAATCCTAATCTCTGCCAATTTTGGAAGAAGTGATCTTGCGTTGACATGAATAAAGTGAAGTCCTGTTTTTCCAAGACAATCATAATCATCAATAAATGGTGGGGGCATTAGCATTAAAAATAGGAAAATGAATGTCATCTTTTTCTAAAACCCCGTGCCAAAATGCATTTTTACAAACAAAATGAAACCCCGGACCATTCCCATAATTGAACCAAATCCAATTACCCCCCAACCCTCTCAATATATATGTTTACTGTTTTTCCCGTATTTTTAGTACAGTGTATAAAAAAAGTTTTGGGGGGGTTTTTGAGATTTTTGGTTTAAAAAATTTTTCCAAAAATCATAGTGTTTTTTCATTAGGGGAAAAGACCGTCATTATCACCATGACTTATCTGTCTTTTTTGGGGCCCCCGTACCATGGGGTTGGGGGCCCCGGATTAGTATGAATATCCCCACTTAATAGCGCCACTAAAAAAACCGTGTAAAAAAAAAAAAAAAAAAGGTGTATATCGGCAGTTGGGGGAAAAAATTTAAAAGCACTCAGTTAATGCAGAAAAAAAAAAAGTCTAATTTAGGGGGCCCCTTCCCGTGGGGGCTGCGTTGTTCCCCGCTCGGGGGAAACATTGGGGGGCTTTTCAGGGCTATGTTCCCCCATCAGTAAATGGGTCCCCGGGAGTTAGTCGACTGGTGGGGGTGCATCCTGGGAAAAAGGCCCAATTTCCCGAAATTCCCAAAAAAAGGGCCTTTTATATAGTAGTATGGCATTGATGTAAATAGGCCTGATCCCCTTTTTCATGTTTTTGTAAATAAAGATATTATTATTATTATTATGAGGGAAACCCCGGTTCATTCATAAAACCACCCCGTCAAGACGGTTTCTAGCCTTTTATGTGCAGAATTATTGAAAAGCTGTCTCAAAAGATAGTTTAGTTTTTTTTGAATCTTTTTAAACCCCCCCCCCATCCTGTGGGCTTAGAAAAAGATTCGGGGGTTTAAAAAAGGGTCCGGTTTTTTTTGGACCCAAAGTTTGATGGCAAAAGTTAAAGGTAAAAAAATCAGAGGGCCCCACAATCATGAAATTTTAAAAAGGGTTTTTTTGCAGATTACGGGGGTATAAAAAAGGCCCCAGAGACGGGCCCCCAAAGTTTTGATAGCTGAACAAGGAAAAGGGGAAATTAATTCACTATTACAAGGTAATGAATCATGTAAGAAATTTACGTCTGTGAATGGTTGCACCAGAACAAATTAAAAAAAAAAAATGGGCAACTATTATTCCCCCCGGCCCCTAAAATTAGATTGGTGCAAATTTTAATTTTGGTCCACACACAAACCCCATATACAAACACGTTTTACATGTAAAACATACAAAATCCAATACACACATGTACATACACACACACACACACCCCCGTGAAAATGTTTTTTTTACAGGGGGAATTTTTGGGGGTATTTTTCCAGAAGGGTTTTTGTAGGGGGGAAATGGCAAGAACCCCCAAAATTTTTTTCCAAGTTGGGTTGTACCCAAAATTTTTTCCATAATAGATTCATATTCTTTCAGATTTTTCCCCAGGGTTTTTTCCATTTAAAACAAGCTCATCTTTTTTTTATATCATTTTATCCGGGGAATCCATTTAAAAAAATACATGCCTTATTCATTCCTAACCCCATAGAATTTTTGGGAAAAATTTAACATCCCCTCAAAAATTTTTTCCAGTTCATTCATAGATTATGCTGCACAGTTCTGGCCCCCGTATTGGGGGAATGGATATAAAAAGCGGAAAAAGTCAGAGGAGGATGACAAAGTTGACCCCCTGTTCAAAAATTTCCCCTGAGGATAGCTGAGGCCTGAATCTGCACTTTTAAAGGCGAAAAATTGGGGGAAAAGGGTTGAGGTGTAAAAAGGGGAAAAGGAAAAAAAAGGGGGTGAAAAAAGCGTTTTGAAAATATCCAACCAAGACAGGACTCACCAATGGTTTCTTGGGGAAAAATTCGGGGTTCAGGGGATATGGGGACTGGTTTGGTAATAGGTTGTGGAGGGGGGAAAAACCCCCGGGAAAGTCATAGATGTAAAACGTTGTGTTTTAAAAATAGGTTAGAAAAATCCCCGAGTGGGGGGTGGATGGGGGGAGCTTGTACTGGGGCGATGCAGTTTCCTTTAAAAGAATGAACCTTTTTTTTTTTAATTCCCCAAAAAGGGAAATGACCGACCAGGTGGTCGGCGGGGCAATTATCGGGGGTGGGTTGGGGGTAAATTGGGCCCCGACTAGGTTGTCCCCCTGGGGCAGATGCATTTTCCCTTAAAAGAATGCAAAACCCGACCTGGCTGGGTCGGGGGATTGGCTTAACCCCCTTTGGGGATTTGGCCCCGCCTCGCATGGGCCAGTGGGGCCCTGCAGTGTTCCTTCTTTCTTTTTGTTTTTTATGTTCTTTTCGATGGACAGTTCCCCCCCCACCAGCAGCCCCATCAAAGGCAAGTTAAACCAAAAATTTTCCCGTTTGGTAAAATTTTTCAAATTAATTTTTTTTGATAAAAGGGCCCAAAATTTTTTTTCGGGGAGTGATATGCCTTTTTTTTCGCTGGATGGAAGTGTTTTTGTTTTGAGTTGTGTGAATATTCGCCTATGTAGGGCATACATGGCGGGTTCCACGTTGGACTGGGCAAGGGGGAAAAAAGCCTGGTTGATCAGGCTCTGGTCCCCAAAGGGGCCTGGTCACGGACCGGGGGGGCTTGACCCCGGGTTTTTTTCCAGGAGACTCCCCGGGAGGGAAAGGAGGTTCCTTTTTTTTTTAGACGTTTTTAAAAATTTTGAAAAGTTTGAAAAAAAAATTGAACATTCCCCGTTAAACCAAGACTCCAAGCAACATAAAAACCCAAACTTTTGGGCTGCAGAAAACAATATGAAAGTTCAATGTTAAAAAATTTAATTCCAGATACGGAAAACGGGAAATTAAAAAACCCCTCGGAGTACAAAATTAATTCCAAACCAATAGGCGAAAAAAAATTTAAAAAAACCCGGGAGGGGCTTTTTAGGATCCCATCAAGGCCCTTTAAAAGGGGAAAGCCCAGAAAAATGACAGGATGGATAATGAGAACCTTCAAAACCGGGGGTGAAAAAACCCATGTTGACATTTTTAAAAAACCTTGTTCTATTTTTGGCTGGAATATTGCTGAAACCCCCCGCCCCCTTTAAGGCAGGGGGGAAAGCGGACCGAAAATGTGCAGAGAACCCCGGGGGACGCATAACTGGGGGAAAAAACCCCTCAATTACTGGGGAAGCGGGAATTTCAAAACCCCTCTCCCTAGAACCAGGCGGAGATACTTTTTATTTTTCACGTGGAAAATTCCCCCGGGGGGTTAGTCCCAAACTTAAAAAAATCACCCCTGAAAAAAAAAAACTCGGCAGGCGATAACACCCCCCAAGAAAAAGGGTGCCCCGTTTTTGGGGGGCAAAACAAAAGTGTGGGGGCCCCGGGTTTTCAACTGCCCCCCCAGCATACATGGGGGTTCCCCAACAAACCCTGGCTGTCTTCAAGGGGGACGGGGCGGGGACCAAAATTTCGGACCTGACCAGCCAGGCTGTGGTTCGTACGTTGGACTGGGGGGACCCAGGGCCAGCCTGGTGGATCGGGCCCGGGGGTCAACAGGGGGGGGGCCGGGCCGGGGGGGGCATTATTTTGGTTCTCTCCGGGAAAAAACCCAGGTAAAAACTAAACAGGCCTGGTCACCCCCGGGGCGGGGCGTTCCCCCTGGAATTTCCCCTTCCCCAGGTAAACCCCCAGGTAGCCCATTGCCCCCCGGGAGATGTTTTTTTTGAGGTCAGTGGCCCCACATATACTATCCCCAAATCAGGGCCCCCCAAAAATACCCCGGACAAAATTTTTCCTAGTAAAAAATGGGGTCTGTCAGGAGTGCATAAAATATAAAAAATCCAGTCCCTCTTGGGGTATGATGGGAACAGGCCCTGACTTATGTTTTGGGAAAAAATTAGTAGAACTTTGAGGCATTTTCTTGGGTGGGTTTTTTCATGGTTTTATTTTGTTTGTCACTTGATGACCGAAAAAATTCAAAGTGAAATGGAATTTTGATTTTTTTGAGACCAAAAAAAAGGCCTGTAATAGGCCTAAATAGAATTTTTCTTTTGGTTTTTTTTTCTGGGGGAAAAAACCCCGCCTTCCCCTTTTCAGGTCTGTTTTTGGGTTTTTTTAATCGTCTGCTTCACTTATTGGGAGGCCCCGTTTTTTTATTATATTTTATTAGCTGAGATATGGGAAAATTTTTTTTTTGTGATGGAAAAAAAAGGGGGGGAAGTTTATAGAGGAGAACCCGGGGAGACATGTATAATTAACAGAAAAATTTTTCATTGTGGCTGAAATTCCTACTGTTTATTTTTTTAAATAGAATTTGTTGAATTTTGTAAAAAAACCCCCTTACTGACCCCGGGGGCTCAAAAAGTCGGTTTTGATTTTAATTGAAAAAAGGGGGTATAGGGGGAAAAGCCAGAAATTAAGTAAGTTTGAACAATTGAATTAACCTTAAAATATTTTTAAAGTGGGGGAAATTGCTGTTGTGTAAAAAGCTTCCCCTTCCCCCCTTTAATTTTATTTTGGGTAATTCTTTGGGGTTTTGGAAAAAATTTTCAATTTTGGTGCCCTTTTTTAAAAAAAGGGTTTCAAAACCTTTTTTTTTAAAAAACAAAAAACTTCCGGGGCTTTTTTTAAATTAGGGGGCATGACAGTAATATAGTTTTAAAGGGCCAAAAGAAAAAACAGGGGAAGTTCATGGGGAAATATTTTTTTGTATCTTTCATGACGATATTTGAATTGGCGGTGTCTGGCCCTTGGCAATGTTTGTCTTCTTGCCCGACGGGGGGTGGCACCCCCGGTTAAAACACTGCAAAGTTTAAAAAATAATATTATAATGTTTCTTGGCCCCCTAATGTTTGGGGCATGTAACCTTTTTATGACCCCACACTTTATGGTTTTGTCTGAAAAAATTTAAAAAGTTTTTTTGGGGGGGGGGGGCCTTTTTCTGGTGAAAGGGGGCTTGATCAAGGTATGGGGTACCCCTTTTTAGATCAAATTTTTTAACCTCCCATGTTTAACATTGCATGAATCCTAAGGTTTAGATTCCCAGAAAAAAATTTTAAATTTTAAAAAATAATAAATGATAAACAGATATAAAAAAAAAATTTTTCTTACAACAGGGCTTTGGAAAAAAAAATAAAATTAAAAACAAGTTTTAATTTGTGCACAAATTAGTTTTTTATCTTTATTTCTTTTAAAAAGCATGGGTGGTATAGGCCTAGTGACATCAGTGACATACTGCTTTTAGAAAGTCCTTATTATGCTGGGATTTCGGGCCAGATTAGGTCAGTGTCCCCCGGTGCGACTCCCCCGGGGTTATAACACCCATACCCATTTTTTTGATGGGAAATAGAAACGGTAAAAACACGCCCAATGTTTCCCCCCCCGGCTGGGGTCGAACCCGGGCCCCCCCCCGGGGGAAAGGGGGAGCCACCAGACCCCCCGGGGCCCCCTTGGGGTTTTTTTATATAAATTTGGGGTAAACACATGATTCCATTAAATTCCGGAAAAATTTTGTGATGCTAAAGTTTTGTTTTTTACTAGGGGAAAAAAGCCGCCCCCAACCAAAGCACACTCTGATTTTCGTTTTTCATTCCCCCACTCCTTGGGGGGGCATCATGTCTCCAACCCCCTTGATGGAGCATCATGCTCCAACACTCCTTGATGGAGCATCATGTCTCCAAAAATCCTTTTTGGAGCATCTTCCAACACTCCTTGATGGAGCATCATGTCTCCCCAAACTCCTTTTTGGGCATCATGTCTTCAACACTCCTTTTTGGAGCATCATGTCCCAACACCCCTTATGGACATCATTTTTTAACACCCCTTATGGGCATCATGTCTCCAACACTCCTTGATGGAGCATCATGTCCAACACTCCTTGATGGGCATCGTCTTAACACTCCTTTTTGGGCATCATGTCCCCAACACCCCTTGATGGGCATCATTCTCCAACACCCTGATGGAGCATCATGTCCAACATCTGATGGAGCATCATGTCTCCAACACTTTTTGATGGAGCATTGTCTCCCCCTTGATGGGGCATCATTCTCCAAACTCCCGGGGGGGCATCATGTCTCCCCCAAACTCCTTGGGGGGGCATCATGTTCCCCACCCATGATGGGCATCATGTCTCCAACATCCTTGATGGAGCATCGTCTCCCCCTCCTTTTTGGAGCATCATGCTCCAACACTTCCCCTTATGGACATCAGGGGTCCCCAAACTCCTTTTTGGGGGCATCATGCTCCAACACCCTT
>WNWK01016233.1:0-45494 GCA_009830355.1 Cherax destructor | reverse complement strand
AAACCCCCAAAGGGGATTAGTGTTTCCACAATTTTAGCCTGAATTATTACTGTTATTATGAATATTTTTGCATTATTTTGTAATTATGTGGAAGTGGTCAACCAGCCAAGATATTATAATGGGAATAAAAGACAATGATTTTTTATAAAAAGGATAGAAAATTGTAAAACACAGATCAAGAGCACCAGCATCCTGGCACTTTAAGAATGTGGATCTCAACTCAACACGTTTGGAGACGGTATAAAATTTAAGAAAAAAATTTGTTTTTACAGCTATAGAAAAACCCCCATGAAGGACAAAACCATTTTTAGTTTTCTCAACTTCTGTGTTGGTCAGATAGAAAAACAGAGCTCTAGCCCCCACTACATCAAACAAAAAAGAGGTTCAAGATCTTTTCGCAGGAATAAAGTATTGCATTATTTGAATAATATAATATATTTTATATAAAATAATATATATATATATAAAATATATATATATATATATATATATATATATATATATATATATATATATATATATATATTTTTTTTTTTTTTTTTTTTGTAACAAGAACAAGTGGTATTGATGAATAAAAACCTGCGACTAGCCGGGGACTGAACCCAGTTTTTTTGCCCCCCTCAGATGAGCAAAAACCACATGACGCCTAAAATCATCAGCTCTGCTGGATGCTTGGTCTTTGTATGATTGCTGGCCAGTGGGGGATAGAGAGGGTTTTTTTGAGGCGGGACAATGTGTCGGGGTCGAGTCCGGCCTGCCGTTTTGGTTGTTTTAATATATATATATATATATATATATATATATATATATATATATATATATATATATATATAATTGTTACCACGAACAAGGGGTTTTAAAATCCAAATGAGTTAGGGGATGTATTTATCCCCCCGGGGGAAGAGGAAAATTCAACCCAAATCGTCCCCCCGCAAAGAAAAGCTTAGTTGCTAGGCTCATTTTTTTTGTGGGTTTGTATGGACCAGTGGTTTAGGAGTCATGAATTTCGCTCTTCCCAAGGGGGGCAAAAACAACACGGTTTTCGATTCCCCGGCTGGCCGCAGTTTGTCACTGATATAATATATATATATATATATATATATATATATATATATATATATTTAAAATATATATATATATATATATATATATATATAAAAAGAGATGGGACAGACAGACACGGGGGACAGACAAAGACGTTCAGAGAACAAGATTTTGGACTGGGGGAACAAAAAAATTTTAAAATTTAAAACCCATTAAAAAAGGGGGCCCCGAGTCAGGAGTAAAGGAAACCAATGCCCAACGTGGGGAGCTTCCTGCTTATTGTATTACACGGTCACTCAAAAGTTCCCATTCACGTCCCTACAGAATTTTTAGAGGAATAAGTGCAGCCATACTTTCCCCTTCATACTTTTTTAAAACCCCTTTTTGGGGGTGTTTTTTATCACCAGATTCTTTTTGTAGTGATAAACCCACTGGTTGACGAACCTTGCACGGGGTTTACAAACCCCTTTCACTGGTTGACAAACCCTTTGCACTGGTTGACAAAACCCCTTTCCCTTTTCACTTTGGGTTGGGGGACGAACCTTGCCCAACCTGCCCTTTACAAACCCTTTTACTGCTGAAACCCTTTTCACGGGACAAACCCTTTTCACTTTGGGCCCCGGGACGAAACTTACGAATAAAGGTACCCAGTTGGGCCATGTTTTATTCCTCTGCCCCCCCCGTCCTCGGAAACCCCTTTTTAAGAGGGAATTTTTTTTAATTTAATCCATGTTTTTTAACATTACTATAAATATTGATCAGATTTTTTTGATTATTCTATTTTTAAATTTTTTAAAAATTTTTTATTATTATTTTTTTGTCATTAAACTTGTTTTTGGATATAGTTTTTTTGGGGGTAGTTAAATTTCATTTGGGGTTTTGGAACAACCCCCCACGACTGAAAAAAAAAAATTTTACCTTGGGCGGATAAACCCCCGGGCTAGAGAGTCATAAAACCCACTCTAGGATTTTAAAGGGGTTTTCTGAAATATTACCCTTTTTTCCCTTTGTGTTTAAATCGGGTTGATTGCATTATAAATGTTTTTTTTTTTAAAATGTTTTGAAAGGGGATAAAACCTTATTCAATATCCCCCCTTAAGTAATGCAATAAGAGTAACAAAAATCTTTTGGGCAAAAAATGTTTTTTATATGGTCCGCCAGAGAAATTTAACAAATAAAGATTACCCGGAACTTATTTCAGGGCATAATGTTAATTGTTTGAAATACGGGTTAAAACTGAGACACAGGTGGAAATTCTGGGAAAATTTTATTGAAAAATTTTTTTCCCAAAAGTTGCAAAAGTTTTCATTCCGAAGTTTTCACGTCCCATTGTCTTTAAATATTGTCTTTTTAAAAATTTTTTCAATAAAAAAAATGCACAGAAAAAAAAAGTAATTGTCAAATAAAAAAAAGTCACATTATGAATTTGGGAATTTCTTAGTAACTATACAGTAATATGTTTGTTCATTTTAAAAAAAATATATTATTATTTTTTTTTAATGTTTTTTTCATATTTTTTTTTTAAAAAAAATATTTTATTGTTTTTGTTTAAAAATTATTGTAAACTTATCTTTAAAAAATATTTAGTTGGATTGGTTTAAAATTTAAAATTGGGGTGGTTAAAAGGGGTTTGGTTTTTTTAAGGTTTTTTTGGACAAAATTTTTAAATTTTTTTCATTAACGTAAAAAAAAAAAAATATCTTTAAACGTAAAATTTTTGAAAGGACTTAATTTTAGATGATTTTTTGCTAATTGATAAAATTTTGTTTTTTGGGAATATATATATATATATATATATATATATATATAAAATATATATATATATATATTTAAAAAGGGTGGGGCCCCCCTTGTTAAAAGTGGGACCCACCTCGGAGAAGTGGAAAAAAAAACTTCAAGGAAGAATTTTTAAAAATTTTTTTGAAGCCATTTGAATTTTTTCCACTTCCCCCACTCCCCCCTTTTTTTTTTTTTTTTTAAAAATTTTTTTTTTAAGACAAAATAAAAAATACAATGGGGAGAAAAAAAACATAGATAACAACTCAGAGCTACATGTCAAATATTTTCCCCAAACCCCCCCGGGAGTGGGCCGCGTGCCCAGAATACTGCAGGCATTTCCCTGATCCCACTGAGTCTCTGAAACAGGAAGCTGGTCCCCGGGTCCTTGGTTTTGGGTGATTTTTTCCCCCCAGCCCCCAGAAACTTTAGAGCACACTTCCCCCCTGCTCCATGGGCCCCCGCCCCCATTGGGATAAATTATACGAGGGAAGGTTTTTATTTTGCGGGTCTTCGGGGGCCCTGTGGCTGGCAGCTCCACCCCCTTCGGCGGAGTGGGCAGGTAGGTGTCTCCCCAAAAAGGGGAGCACAGGTGTAGTCCCCAATCTGCTTACCACCTTCCAGGGACATTGTGGCTCCATCAGACCTTTTTGATTTTCCTCAGCCCCTTATTGGGGGGTTTCCCCGTTTAGCGGGGGAACGGGCTGTGGCGAGGCTTTTTTTTATGTCATTGACCCCCCATGTCTAGCATACTTCCTTCTGATGTGTGACACACCCGCCCCCGGGTCCGAATTTGGGGGCCGTCGCCCTGCCGAAAAACACCTATGTTCGGTGGTATGGGGGGGGGGGGCGAAAAAACCCCCAAACCAATGGCCGTGGGTGAGCCCCCCCCGAGAGGTTGGGAACAGAAAAAAAAACCCCCTGAGGGGGGGCCCCTTTACCGCGGGAGACTTTTTTCCTTTCCTGAAGCGTTGGTGAGCATTTTTTTGGGGTTTTTTCCATGATCGGTTTGTCCCAGTGGGACTGTTTGTGCTCTTTGGGAGGGCTGGCTTGGAGGAGTCTGGGGGGATGTCCCACTCCCTTTTGCTTAATGTTTGGGGGTTTGGCCCCCACCCCCCCTCTCAAACGTTCGGGGAAAACCCTTTCTTGACTAATCCGGGGGAAGCCAAACAATGACAGAAATGAAAACCACGCCTTGTTTCGCACCTTTTCCCTTTTTCGCACGGGGATTCCTTCCTTTTGACCCCCGGGAAAGTTTTGGGCCCCTTTTTTAAAAGGTTTATTCGGGTTTTTCGTCATACTGTAAATGTTTTTTCAAAAAGGGGGCGCCCCCCGGGGAATAAGTGAGTCTTGGCATGTAAAAAACCCTTTTGAGGAGATACAGAGCATCATGGGCATCAAGATCATTTTTCTCTCCTCCATTCTTTTCAGGTCATTCACTTTGCCCTTTTGGGGACAGTGTCGATGGCATGGTAAACCCAGGGTCCCCAGAGGGCCCTTTATGGAGGGTATTTGGGGGTTTTTGGGAGGTTGTTTGCACTGCATTGATTATTTCCTGATTTGTTGGATAATTTCCCTTTGGGATTAAGATGAGCCCCGGCCCTTTCCTTTTTCTTCACCCGGGGGCCCCCTAAAAAGGGGCCCCCCGCCCCGCCAGAGTGCCATCATCCGGGGACCAGTTTTTTTAGCTCGTGCATAGGCGGGAAAATTGTTCTTTACTGCCAAACAGAAGAAAAGGGGGGCGAGGGATACCCTGTGAACCCCAAAAGGGGAAAATTTTATTTCCCCCCCAAAAAAAAAAGTCGGGGGGTTTTCGGGTGGCTAAAAAGGGAAAGATGGGAAACCCTCCAACGGCGGGGGAAAAACCCATCTTTTTCCCCTTTAAAAAGGGATTTTGTAAAATTTGCCCGGGGCCTTTTTCTTCGATGGGGCCCCGATGTGGGGGTTTTTCCGCAAACGGGGCTTCACTGCCTTGAGAGCCCCCAAAAACCCTTTTGGGCTGGAAAAACCCCGGCACCCGGGGGAATTTTTCCCCTTTAACCAGGGGAAGGGGCCCCAAAAGAAAAGGGGCTGTTTTTCCCCCCCTTTTCTTAAACCCAAAGAGGCTCCAAAAGAAAGGTTTAATTTTTCGGGGTTGCCCAGAAGGATTGGAAAAATTTTTTTTGGTGGGGGGAAAAAATTTATGCAGATGTCCAGACGGGGTTTACCATCTTTGAGGGTTGTTGAATTATGAACCTCCTGCAGATCCTGCTGGAAAACACATCCCTTATACATTCTGATCGGGGAAAATTAATTTTTCAGTGATGGGGTCTCCCCTTTTTGGGGTTTTTTTTGATAAGGGCCCTTTGGATGCTTGTCTCTTAGTGCGGCTGTGGTCTCATCTTTTTTAAATGGGGGCTTGTAATTATTCTGGGTTCTCCCCCCGGTTTTCTTCGATTTTTTTCTAACCTGTGCGCAAATTTATATATATATTTTGCTAACCCCGAAATTATTATATATATATATATATTTTTATATATATATATATGTCTTTAGGAAAAAAAGGGTTTTGGCTTAAATAGCAAATCATCTTTCCCAAAAGGACAAGCGAAAATTTTTGATGCAATAATTTTTCCCAAAACATTCTGAACATAACGAAAAAAAAATTTATTTTTTTTTTTTATTAAAAATTTTTAAGATCTAAAATATATTTAGTTTTGGGGTTTTGGGGAATTTAAAAATTTTTCTTGTTTAATAATTTGGAGGCAAAGTTTTTTAGTACAAAATTATAAATTCTTACATTAACATAAATGAAAAAAAAAAATCTTTAAAATATAAAAAAAATTTTAGAAAGGACTTAATTTTTGATGAGTTCTTTTTAAAATTTTCAATGGCCCATATATATATATATATATATATATATATATATATATATATATATATATATATATATATATATTCCAAAAAAAAAACTTGGATTTTTGGGGGAAAAAGCAACGCTCACCTTGCCATATAAGAAATTGAAAATTTTGTATGCAATAATTTCCCAAAAAATTCTTTAACATAACGAAAAAAAATTTTTTGTGTTTGTTTTTTTAAAATTTAAAAATTTAAAGTATCTAAAATATATTTAGTTGGGTTATAAATTAAATTGCGCTTGTTGTTTGGTTAGGTCGGTTTTAAAGTTTCTCTTGGTACAAAATTTAAATTTTTTCATTAACATAAATGAAAAAAAAATATCTTTAAAGTATAAAAAAAAAATTTTTTTAAAAGGGCTTAATTTAGATGATTTTTAATTACCCGTTTATAATGGCAGACATATATATATATAGGCGACAAATTTTATATATATATATATATATATATATATATATATATATATATATATATATATATATATATATATATATATATATATATATTATATAATATAATTTTTTGAATGCTTTATTAATATACATAAAATTGATAGAAAACACAAACATGAACATGAATACAATGGTACAATATGTCAAAGATTATGAATTTCCCAGCTCCTCCGAAGCCGGACGCGGAAGTATGAACATGCTTTTCCCCTCTGGAGGGCCCACGCCTATATATATATATATTATAATATATATATATATATATATATATATATATATGTCGTGCCGATTAGGTAAAACTTGGATTTTGGCTTAAATAGCAACGCTCTTCTTGCCATATAAGACAAGCGAAATTTTGTGTATGCAATAATTTCGCAAAATCATTCTGAACCTAACAAAAAATTATTTTCATTGTGTTTGTTTATTATTAAATTACAGTTAACGTATCTAAAATATATTTAGTTAGATTGGGCTAAATTTAATTGCGCTTGTTGTAATAAGGTTAGGTAGGTTTTCAAAGTTTTTGAAATTAAAAATTTTTTACATTAACAAAATAAAAAAAAATTTTTTTTTTCATTTATGTTAATGTAAAATTTAATTTTTACCAAGAAAACTTTCGTGAAGTCACAAAGGCTTGGGAAAATTCCTCTATTTTTCATAGTGGTTGTCTTGCATATTTTGATATCACCTGTTTACTGTGATCTTTTTTTATATATATATATATATATATATATATATATATATATATATATATATATATATATATATATATATATATAAAAAATCATAAATTTATTTGCAGCATTAAAATAGGTGTATGAATGGTCTCCAGAAGGAACACGTAACAATACTTTTCATAAATGTCATATTTTTCTTTAAACTTTTAATAAAAACATATTTTTAAAGGTGTCTGATAACTTGCTTCATAAATTGGACCTTGATAATCCACAAATAATTCTGGTCTGAAAAACAAACTGCGGTGAATGTAGAAGCCACACATCTTTGAAGCCCTAAATCATTTACCAGGATGTTGTATTATCTACGATACATCAAAAATACACACGCATCCATGCATTGAGTGCTTTAAGGTGAAGTCGCCTTTATTACTAAACGTAAAAGATACATTTACAAAATGAAGTGTACCTAAGAAATTACTGTACCAAAGGCATCAAAGCAGTTGTATATTTTGAGAATAATGAGTGAATATTTTTGCTGTTTCCCTCACTTTTATTTCATGGAAATCCTCTTGTAGAGACAGTAACTCGTGACAATAACAACATGGAAGCAACACTGAAATAGTTTGAGCAACAATGTTTTGTTTCAAATTTACAACTGTCAGACACAATCCGGAAAGCAGTTTTTAACACTGCGATGATTTGAAAACTGTTGTTGCATTACTGTTTACACGATTTACAGTAAGCGTTTGATCCCTGACAGAACACTGAAAAGATAATGCTTATATTTAAGGCAGTCAACGTTTGTGTAAATACAAGGAAAAGTAGAGGCAGTATTTCTGACAGCTGTGTACACAAACATCCCGGAAATACATGTACTGGTAGACGTAACCGAGCCAGAGAAGAGACTTCAGTCAACAGACGAAATATTTTTCCGTTGAATAAAACTAGATATATATAAAGCTCTCGCTTCACACGGCGAGTGTCTGGGTTCGATTCCAAGGCAGGGTAGAAACATTGAGCGTGTTTTTTTACACCTGTTGTCTATGTTCAACCATCAGTAAATGGGTAACTGGGTGTTAGTCGACTGGTGTGGGTCGCATCCTGGGACACTGACCAAATTTGCCCGAAATGCTCAGCATAAGAAGGGGCTTCAAATAATTGAGCAAATAATTAAGATCATCTTTATTCGTACTATTTTGTGTTGATACCCAAACTAATTAGATATTTCTGGGAAAATTTGTGAAAAGTACAGCGTTTTAATTTTATTTCAAAATATCGTTGTTTAATCAATAGTTGAGCAAATAATGCTATGTCATTTTTTTAGGTCTAATTAGAGCTTTTTCACTGACCATGAACTTGTTGCCATTGTTTCTCTCCAACAGAACAACTCTTCATTCAAAAAAGTAACTAATAAAATGCTAAAACTCTTTCCCAAGGGTAAAAAAAATTACTGGATGGGAGTGAGAGGTTGATATATGAAGCAGTGTGGCTCTAGACCTGTGAGAGGGAGGTTCACAATCGCTCGTTAGTAGGAATTATGACTGTATAAACGCACTTTCAAATATTTATAAACAGATTTTAAAGTAACTTCAAACATTATTAGACTAAAAAGGCCTCTTATAATATGCCAGTCTGTTTCATACTAGAAGTACACATCAGTTCCTCCATTACAGTTTTGCTTCCCCAACAATTATTTATAGATTGCAGATGGTAAACAAACACTTAAAAAATTCCCTTTCCACTCAAATAACAAGCACGCCACTATCATTATTATTATTATTATTGTGGTTAGACATTGAGGGAGAAGACAAGAATGGGGATGGGGAGACCTTGGATATAATAGAGCAGTGAAAAGAAATGTGGGTAGACAGGAAGAGAGAGATAATAAAGATTAAGCGTCATGTATACTTTTGAAGGCTTTAACGGGTGTTTTTTTCCCACATTGTGACGAGTATTACATCAATCAATTAGTATTATTATTATTTATAATGTTACAAAATTGCCAAGGCAGAATGGCTAAAACGCTGTGATGCTGCGGAAATTATCGGCAAAGGGAAGTTTGTGAAGAGTGAGTTAATGAGCTAACAAGGAAAGTTCAAATTGGCATAACCTGCCAGTTTCAGCCATAAAGTCAGAGTTTGCACTGAAGGTACGACTTTCGAAGAGACAACAAGCAAAGTAAGATCAATCTGGTGATGAAAAGGAGAGATTGGAAATAAATTTTAAATGCTATTTGCTAAATGCTGAAATCAATTATATGGTGTTTGACCGTCAAAAGGGCTGACAATGTTTCATAGAGAGATTGAGTGCCTCTCCATGTGATAGTCATTTGTGTGACCTGTGTGGCCAATGCGCAGTCGAGAGAGAATTGTATCCCAAACCGATAACGATGAAAAGAAGTCGACCAAGAAGTTAACTGTAATTTGATCAGTAACAGTTTTTTCTAACTTGGACCAATTACGCTGCTGTCAGTCCCTAATACTCCGAGACAGAACTGGAAAATATTTTGAAAATTGGAGATTTCAAAGAGAAGAGAGAAAGTGAGTAAGTGAGTGAGAGTTCCAAATCATGGAAAGTGCAGAAAGTTTGCGAGTCATTGCCCTGAGCACCAGATGACCAGGAACATAGCCAATGATGTCTTTCTCCTAGCTAAAGAAGAGACAAAGCCAAGGTTGATTAAACAGACGAAATAAAGGAGGACGACGTTCAAAGTGTCAGCTCTTCTAACGTCTGTGATTATTCTTTAGTTCACAAGGTCATGAAGATCCTGAAAGGGAACATGATTATGAGAACGGTCTTACAATGAAGGTCTTGCAATTAAGGTCTTACAAAGAAGGTCTTACAAAGAAGGTCTTACAATGAAGATCATACAGTGAAGGTCTTACAGTGAAGGTCTTACAATGAAGGTCATACAATGAAGGTCTTACAAAGATCTTACGATAAAGGTCTTACAATGATGGTCTTACAATGAAGGTCTTACAATGAAGGAACACTGTATATACCGGCTTTCGAATGGAGGCGAACGAAAGGAACCCAGATAGAAATGCAATAAATACTTATAATGGACAATATCAAGCTAGGAAAGAATAACTGTAAAAATATATAAAATATTTTTTTTTCTTTAACACACACTTAATAATTACAATGGATATTACAGGTATGTTACTTTGAATAGGTTAACATTTTCTTGTGTACAAAAAAAGCATTTTTCTAAGAAAGTTCCATATTATGCAAAGCAGACACCTGATTACCATACTCAAGTTTTGATATAATAACTCGTCACTCGTCACTCGTCAGTCAGCATAGCTTGCAGGGCTAACACGTGCAATTTACATGAGATCTGCAAGAAAAAAGACCTTAAAAAAATTAAAGTTTGGCAAACCGAGATAGGGGAACCCGGAGAGGAGTGTGAAGCACAGGATGGAAGGGCGCTGAGTGTGAATGTGATTGATGTCTTGAATATTGAGAACTCGAAGCCGAGGGATATGAAGCCCAGCTGGACGTACAGTCATATGCATTATATAACCAGGAGAAGGATACTTATTGAATGTTTGTGCCAGCATAAGCAATGACAAAATCGTATGTATATATAAAGAGGATCATATTCCTCGAGGTACTGAGGTTGAACCATTAATTGATAATATAAACAAGGTTAGGTTAGGTAAGGTTTGTCAGGAAATAAGACAAGTGTTTCCTGACGCGGGTCTTAGTCATATGATGACCCGCTAGTGGAGCTGGTTTCCCGGTCTATTTTGAAACAAGTTTCTGCAAATAACGTGGGAGTTGGCCTCGTAGGCCAACGGAATGGATCTGGGGAAAAGATGTGTTATCGCTATTCAGTGTCTAGCTTATTCCAAGTAGAAAAATGCCGTCACCCCAAACCGACCTATTGCAAAGGCGCTATAAATGCAAGCATTGTATAACACGTCGGGCATGTGATCTTGGTTGTCGGAGAAGAGCATCAACAGCGGAATGGCTCCTTCTGTATCCAGAAGATGATTCTCCTGTTAACTATACATTCCATCAGTTTCCAAATTGAATCGGAAAAAAGCTATGGATCTATAGTGAGAGAATTTTTTGTCCGACATAGCCAGTTTTTGAAAGGAAGAATAGCAGCAGACTACAACTGAAGAGGCAACATTCCTCTTGACCAAACACGGCTGCCGAGGCACAATAATGGGTCTAGTGCAGAAGAGTGTAAATGCCGACGCATGAGAACATGTCATCAAGCCTAGATGCCAAAAGCTCATATATTTTTATTAGAGGATTTAAATTGAAGAAATTCAGTAGACAGGTATGACTCGGAGAAGTCGCCGGGCCAAGTGATATCCTATTGTTTACCACTTCAACTTTATCCGCAAATTCCCCATCAACAATATGAAAGACGAGCGGATTCAGACGAGTACTTGACTGTCAATTATCGCATCTTTTTTCTATACTTCGCTCTATACTGTGATGGCATTTAAATATTAAACATAACCATGTAACAACTCCTCTGCATGTGGGGCATGTGCTCTTGCTTATTCGGAATCTAAATAGTAGGCAGAGCACGTTTGAACCGGATGGCCTCTAGAACAATTTGGTGGACACCCGGAGACGCATTTTGAAAATTCTTACCTGAGGTTCGTGGGTTAGCGACGGAAGAAGAAATATAAGGAAACCCACTATCTGATGCTTGCTTAGCGCTAGGCAAATACACTGTCCCACCAGAGAATGAAGAGCGATGCTAGGCCAGCAGTGCCAGCACTGAACGTTCTGTTTGACCTCTATCCTTCAGCTAAGAATCGTGTTGCCCACTCGAGGAGCACCTCCACGCTTAGACTCAACTTCCAGGCAAGAAGAAGCAAGGAATATATGGGTCACCGTGCACGGCATATACACAGGGAAGTGTTTTCTTTAGTCTCCGAATGCCATGGCCACCCTGAGGAAGCCGACGCTCAGCTAGCATGGCCACAACACAGAATCCCCCACCATCTATGTAAAGGAACTACCATCAGAGGCATCACAAGGTAACACCGACGACACACAGTCACTCTTTATTCGATGCTGAGCACCACAATGTAACAAAGCTGCAACATAGCTTCTCCTGTGTTATTTCCAGACCGTCACATTGAAACATAGTCTCCACGTCAACTCTCCTAAGGGCTTTCCATGACTTCCTGGTTATTTCTTGCTCTTACATCTACATACCTTTTCATCACAAATAATATTATCGTCAACACGATAATTTTCTTCTGCCTGCTTTTTAAGCAATGTTATCTCAATTATATGCTCTTAATATCAACTCTGAATGAATCCCTGTCTTCCCTCAAAGCTGTGCCAGTTTTCCTAAGCGTGTTTCCCCGCTAACATTCCACACTCCAGTGGCTGAAATCGTATGAACAGGAACTTTTTTCCTGAGTTTTTATATATATATTTTTAGCACATCGTCCTTTCAGCTAGGGGCTAGAACGAACCTCTTGTATTCTTGCAAAATATTGTGAAGTGACCTTTCATTGAGCTCTGTGAAATATTGAATCCCACTAAGAACTCAGTCATTTCCTAATAGTTATTTTTCTGTGTATTATTATTCTTCTACCTATCCAACTTCACTCGTGCTTCCATTATGCACTAGAACATCAGAAAGCACCGAATGTCGGCTTCTGTACCCTCCTAGGCTGCTCTGTGTCTAATGTAACCTTAGCTAATATTATGCCTAGATAAGCATGATATTAGCCAGGGAGAAGATCCTGCCTAGCCAGGTAAAATTTTCTCTCATTCTCATACTTTCCTTTCCATGTTTACTGAGGAAGTTGCGAAGTGTATCCTTTTTGTTTTCCACTTCTTTCCATTCTGAGTATCTGGCTTTTCAATCAGTTTTGTAGTGACTGAAATTTCTTAGTATCAACAGCTGCTGTCTTCCTTATCTCTGTGGCCGTCTAATATTTGTCATTTTCCTGTCATAACTTTCACTCACCGGCAGGCCGGACTTGAGTTCTGGAGATGGGAAGTACAGTGCCGGCACTCTAAAGGAGGGGTGTTAATGTTGCAGTTTTATAACTGTAGTGTAAAGCACCTTTCTGGCAAGACAGTGATGGAGTGAATGATGATGAAAGTTTTTCTTTTTCGGGCCACCCTGCCTTGGTGGGAATCGGCCGATGTGTTAAAAAAAAAAAAAAAAAAAAAAACTTTCACTCACTTGAAAGAATGATGTAAAGGACTCTTATTTCCGTTTTCGCTCCTACTGTTTTTGTCGCAAATATATTTTGTACCAAAAAAAAAAAAAAATTAGTGCTACAAACTAAAATCTCAATTGCACCTAAGAAAAGAGAGATACTTCATTCCCTGTTCTCACTGGTAAGTTTTTCCTCATTACTTTTTATCCTTATGGCAATATAGTGCTTAAAATATTTAATATAATTAGTGCATGGTGCTTATAATTAATGTACGCAGCTAAGCCTCACTAGGGATGTGAGTTGGAGTATCACCAGCGGCAGTAATTAATTATATCTGGGTTATATTGAAACTGATATTATCAACGGTGGTTTTGGTTTCCATAAATACTATCATGTCCTTATTTCTGAATTGTATCTTGTAATTTTAGACAGACAAGCGTATGTTACCCTCAAACTAGAGAGACAAACTAACAGACAGACGTCAATTAGTTCTCAAACGGGAATATACCTTCAGTCTAACCACAATCATACTTATTCTAACCTTAAGCCATGAGAAAAATTGTGCTACAGCTTATATTTATAATGCATTTTACAAACTAGTTTTCTAGTTTGACCTCTACTCGTCTCTCTTCTTTAATATTTACCAAACAATGTATAATATTATTATTACCTTCATGGGGGAGCGCTAAACCAGTAGTGTTCTTACACCAGCGGGGAGAATAACAGACATTCAAGTTCTATCCAAAGAAGGGAAGGGCATTTATAATACATAATATTGTACCACATCTTACTGAAAACAATGCGGTAAAATGTCATTTTAGGAGGCCAGCATTGTAGGCCTACCGGTTCGGAGTTTCCGAACCAGTCTCGGCCTATATAGTTCGGATATGAGAGGTATCACTGTACATATATATATATATATATATATATATATATATATATATATATATATATATATGCAAAACAACCACTATAGTTCCTTGAACAGGTCAGTGGTGACCTGTTCTTAGCTCAGTGGTGACCTGTTCTTAGCTCAGTGGTGACCTGTTCTTAGCTCAGTGAAGACGTGTCTTGTGTACTCTCTGTGGACTGAACCATCTTTGCTGTGCTTCCGTTATTAGCTACCTGAGATTGGATGATGGTTTCCCTCGACTACGAGCAGCTATATCTCCAAATGAAGGCGGAATTAACGGAAGCTAGAAGAGAGATTCAACGTTTGAAGGGTATATGCAAGGATTATCCCCGGAACAATGTCGCCGATGATCAGACCAACGAATGGATGCTAGTCGAATCTGAAGGGACGAAGCTGAAGTTGAAGAAGGTCCAGGAGACTGCTGTGAAAACCAACAACTCTTTCTCCTTGTTACCAGACGAATGTGAAGACATCCCAGCGAAGACCATCTCTACAAAGACCGTCGAGAACGTCATGCACACCGCCAGTCGAGGTAAGAACATTGTTTTAGTTGGGGATAGTCAGATTAAGTTTATGGATAGGGAATTTTGTCTTAAGGATAGGAATAGGAGGCAGAGGGTGTGTTATCCTGGGGCTGGGATGAAGGATATTGTTAGCCGTCTGGACGACATCATGAGAGGTAATGGGAGCAATCCTATTATCTGTCTCAGTGCTGGAGGCAACGATGTTGGCAGACGTAGGAGTGAGGAGCTGATTAGCAGCTATAGGTCAGCAATAGACAGAATTAGGAAGAAGGGTGGAACCCTGTCATATGTGGTATTTTGCCAAGAAGAGGAGTTGGAAATGAATGGTTGTCCAGGGCAATTGGTGTCAATTGCTGGCTGGACAAATACTGTAAGGAAAATGCAGTAACATTCATTGACAACTGGGACCTCTTCTATGGCAGAAATGACATGTATGCCAGGGATGGGGTTCACTTATCTAGGTCTGGGGTGGGGGCACTGGCAACTGCAGTGGAGGGAGCTGTTAGGGCTTTAAACTAGAAAAAGTTAGTGGTATGGGTTATGGGGGGAAAACAGTGAAGTCCCAGTGTAGTAATGTTATAAATTCTAGGGGAACTAGTAATAGGCAGAATAAGGTGGATATTGGAAAGCCAGTGGCACTAGGTGACAAGGACAGTAATAGGTATAAGGGAAAAACAGAAATGAGCAGGAATGGTAAAGAGAAAGGAGGGTCTTTAAGTGTATATTACTAAATTAGACACATATGCAACACTTGGGTATCTTTATTGAGGAAACGTTTCGCCACACAGTGGCTTCATCAGTCCAATACAAATTAGAAAGGTGTAAGGAGAGGAGGAGTTTGAGGTTATCAGTCCCTCGGCCTGGAGTCGATGTGTTCAGTCCATCAATCTTGTTAGAAGTGTAGCACAAGGCCGTAGAGGTGGCTTATATGCTGTAATCAGGTGAGATGCAGCAGGAGGAGGCAGGTCATAGTGGTATCAACCACTAGTCGAAGTAAGTCCTTGTCCAAAGGTTTGGACAAATGTTGAAGAATCCCTTTGTATCAAGATCCCAAGAAGTTGCTGTGTCAGACAGGATGTAGATGAATGGTTCAGAGAACCTGACAGAGTTGTTCAGACACATCAACCTTGGGTATCTTTAGAAGTCTAGCCACACAGTGCTTCATCAGTCATACAGTAGAGGTGAGGAGAGGAGGAGTTTAGTGGCTGAGTCGATGTGTCATCCATCAATCTTGTTAGAAGTGTAGCACAAGGCCGTAGAGGTGGCTTATATGCTGTAGCACGGCCTTGTGCTACACTTCTAACAAGATTGATGGACTGAACACATCGACTCCAGGCCGAGGGACTGATAACCTCAAACTCCTCCTCTCCTTACACCTTTCTACTTTGTATTGGACTGATGAAGCCACTGTGTGGCGAAACGTTTCCTCAATAAAGATACCCAAGTGTTGCATATGTGTCTAATTTAACAACTTGTCGGTTCTCTGAACCATTCATCTACAAGTGTATATTACACCAATAGTCGTAGTGCTAGGAATAAGATGGACGAGTTGAAAGTAGTTGCAAGTACAGGTAATATTGATGTTTTTGCAATAACTGAAACATGGTTTAATATGAAAAATCGGGACTTGCCTGCCGAATGTCACATTCAGGGTTTTAAATTGTTCCAAGTAGACAGAAGTATCGGGAAGGGGGGTGGCACTCTATGTCCGTGATCATTTAAATTGTTGTATAAAAATGGGTATAAAGTCTGAATTAACACATACAGAGTCTGTCTGGATAGAATTTTCAGAGGGGCATGAAAAATTGATTTTAGGTGTGATATACCGTCCCCCAAACTTAGATAGGGACCAAGGGAGACTACTATGGGAGGAAATTGTTAAGGCCACAATGCACGATAACGTAGTTATTCTGGGTGACTTCAACTTTAGTCAAATTGATTGGAATTTTTTGACTGGGAATTTAGAATCTAACGATTTCTTAGAAGTAGTTCAAGATTGTTTTTTGAAGCAGTTTGTGACAGAACCTACAAGGGGAAATAATCTGCTTGACTTAGTTCTGGCAAACAAGGAAACCCTTGTTAATAATTTAGAAATTACAGAGGAACTCGGCGCAAGCGACCACAAATCAATTACCTTTGGCATTGAATGGAAGTTTCATAGTAGGAATAACTCAGTAACGGTCCCAGATTTTCGCTTAGCAGATTACAATGGACTTAGAGAACACTTATCATCTGTGGACTGGGGTAATGAAGAGAGCTATCAATACGACAGTTTTCTGAACACTATACATGCTGCCCAAAGAACATTTATCCCATATAAAGAAATTAGATCGAATAGAAATGACCCAAAATGGATGAATAATAGGCTCAAATATCTTTTAGGGCAGAAGAAAGGAATTTATAGGCGTATCAAAAGAGGTGAGGGTCATCTTACGAATCAGTATATTGACATTAAGAGGGACGTTAAAAAGGGGATAAGAAAAGCTAAGCGGGACTACGAAATTAAAGTTGCTAGGGATTCGAAAACTAACCAAAAAGTTTTTTCCAGGTGTATAGAACAAAAGTTAGAGATAAGATAGGTCCCCTTAAAAATAATTATGGGTATCTTACTGACAAAGAGAATGAAATGTGCTCTATTTTTAATAATTATTTTCTCTCGGTTTTCACTCAGGAAGACACTAATAATATCCCAAGAATTAGGTATTTTAGTGGGCCTGAAGAAGATAAATTATGTAGTATCACAGTCACTAGCGAAATGGTTATCAAACAGATAGACCGTTTGAAGCAAAATAAATCGCCAGGCCCTGAACTCTGTGAACCCTTAACTAACATTTTTAACCTATCTCTTCAAACAGGTGTAGTGTCTGATACGTGGAAGATGGCTAATGTAATTCCTATTTTTAAAGCAGGGGACAAGTCGTTACCATCAAATTACCGCCCAATAAGTCTAACTTCAATTGTAGGCAAATTATTAGAGTCGATTATAGCTGATAACATAAGAAGCCATCTCGATAAGCATAATTTGATTAATGATACTCAACATGGATTCACCAGGGGCCGTTCCTGCCTATCTAATTTATTAACCTTCTTCAGTAAGGCTTTTGAGGCTGTTGATCACGATAAAGAATTCGATATTGTTTATTTAGACTTTAGTAAGGCTTTTGATAGAGTACCGCACCAGAGACTGTTAAAGAAAGTGGCAGCTCATGGCATTGGGGGAAAAGTGCTGTCATGGATCGAGTCATGGCTCACCAATAGGAAGCAGAGAGTGTGCATAAATGGGGTTAAATCCGAATATGGACTTGTAACAAGTGGTGTTCCACAGGGATCAGTCTTAGGCCCATTGTTATTTATAATATATATCAATGACCTTGATGAGGGAATTACTAGTGATATGAGCAAATTCGCCGACGACACGAAGATAGGTAGGATAATTGATTCAAACATAGATGTCATAGAACTTCAGGAAGATTTAGACAAACTTAATTCGTGGTCAGAAAAGTGGCAGATGCAGTTCAATGTAGATAAATGCAAGGTTCTGAAGCTCGGGAGTGCCCATAACCCAAGCACTTATAAGTTAAATAACGTAGAACTTAGCCATACAGATTGCGAGAAGGACTTGGGGTGATGGTAAGCAGCAACCTTAAACACGACAGCAATGCCTAAGCGTACGTAATAAGGAAAAATAGATTACTGGGATTTATATCAAAAAGTTTTGAACAGAAGTCCAGAGGTTATATTACAGCTTTATAAACATAGTAAGGCCTCACCTAGATTACCAGCTCAGTTCTGGTCTCCATATTACAGAATGGACATAAATTCGTTAGAAACATTCGCGTAGAAGCTAAATTAATACATAGCATTGGAAATTCTCCTTACGAAAAAAATTGAAGACCCTAAAATTACATTCACTTGTAAGAGTAGAATGAGGGGAGACAGGTTTTGAGATACAAGTGGAAAATGGGTATTAACAAAGGGGATATAAATAAGGTCTGAGGATATCTCTCTCAAGAGAACCCCCAAAATGGATTCAAGTTATGTTTAGATTTAGAAAGGATATAGGAAAGTATTGGTTTGGAAATAGGGTGGAGGGAGTGGAACAGTCTGCTGGTGTATTAAAGCTAGACCTTGGGTAGTTTCAAATTTAGGTTGATAAATTCATGAGTGAGGGGGGTTGTTTTGGGGGGACTCGCGCATGAGTGGGTAGAATTGTCAAAGCTTATTTCTTGGGTAGCATTAAAAATTGGGTTGAGCAAATATTCTGTTAGTGGGACGATTGTAAAGGTCCTTAGTATGGGCCAACAGGCCTGCTGCAGTGTTCCTCCTTTCTTATGTTCTTATGTTCTTATGAGTTAATAGAATCTTCAAAGCTTATTTCTTGGGTAGCATTAAAAATTGGGTTGAGCAAATATTCTGTTAGTGGGAGATTGAAAGGACTTTAGTATGGGCAACAGGTTGTTGAAGTGTTCCTCCTTTCTTATGTTCTTAAAAGAAAGAAGGAACACTGCAGCGGGCTTACACCCATGAGAGGCAGGTGAGTCTCCTACGCTTAAGCCAGCCCCTATCCTAGTCAGGTCAGGTCACATTCACTTAAGGAAGGAGCACGGCATCTGATCTAGTAGCACAAGCTTGTCAGGTTAAACTCAAAACCACCCACGCCACGTATTTTAAATACCGATATTAAAATTTAAGAAGGAGCATATCACCAAGTTTTCATGGTGGAGAATTGCATTTTTTTCTTGTGGTCCATTATTTTTCCCTACTTTTCTTCTTTGTCGCTGGCTATGAAGCCAAAAAGTTTTAGCTTCTATAGCCAGCGACAAAGGGGCAAGGTAGGGGGAAATAAAGGACCAAACACCCAAATGCAAAGGTTGATGTGACTGTGAGGTTTTCCCACCATGCTTTGGTTTATATGCCTTCCCTTTTTTTAAAAATTTTTAAAATCAAAGTTGTATTTAAAAAACTTATCAGAAAAGACTTTTGATAAAAAATTTCAAAATGCTGACGGATGTGTCTATAAGATTCCCTGTAATATGATGTTTATTTTGGTCAAACTGGTAAAAGTCTTGAACTAAGATTAAAACAACTAAATATAGCATTAGAACTGGACAAGATTCTAATGCTCTATTTATTCATGTGAGATTTTAACCATCCAATTGATTTTCAAAATGCGAGAAGGTTGTATCAAGCAAGTCCATGGTTGAGAGAAATATAATAGAATCATGTTTCATTAAAAAATAAAAAAAATATGAATTTTCTTTGGGGTTTTTTAAATTGGATTCATTATAATTAATAAATTAAAAAAATTTAATAATAAATTGACTAATCTTTTAAATTTTTGGGAAGAGTTTTGGGGCCTTTCTTATGTTCCTCTTCACAGAGTCGTGCGATGTTACGCTACTGTGAGGTGTCTTTAGTGTGATGTGACTGTGAGGTGTAGTCTCGCCCCTTATATAAGCCCTTCTTGTCATGTTTCCTGTTATAGTTCCTTGATAATGTGAGTAGTCACGAAAGCGCTTTGGAATTCTTCTATTTTTTCATATAGTGGTTTTCTTATTTTGATATCACCTGTTTACTGTGATCTTTTGCATATATATATATATATATATATATATATATATATATATATATATATATATATATATATATATATATATATATATATATATATGAAGGAGGGGTGTTAATATTGCAGTTTTATAACTGTTGTGTAAAGCACCCCTCTGGCAAGACAGTGATGGAGTGAATGATGATGAAAGTTTTTCTTTTCGGGCCAATTCCTGCCTTGGTGGAATTCATTGATGTTAATAAATAAATTAATAAAAAAATATATATATATATATATTTATATATATATATATATATATATATATATATATATATATATATATATCAGCCATTGTAAACCGGTCAATGAACAAGAATCAAGATCTAAAATTGCGTTTAAAATTTTCTCTTATATGTTTAAAAGATATATTTTTTTTTCATTTATGTTAATGTAAAATAGTAATTATGTACCAAGAGAAACTTTGAAAATTTCCATTTCCAACCTATTAGGACAGTGGCTCAAATTTGTTTGGCCCCAATTCAAATATATTTTAGATACGTTAACATTTTTTTAATACAATGAACACAATGAAATATATTTTTTTGTTATGTTCAGAATGACTTTGCTGAAATTATTGCATACACAAATTTTCACTATATATCTTATATGGCAGCAGGAAGTGTTGTTATTTAAGTTAAATCGCAAGTTCTTACCTAATCGGCACGACACATTATATATATAGTATAGCATATATATATATATATATATATATATAGGTATATATATTATATATATATATATATATATATATATATGTCATGTAGAATAAGGAAAATCCTGGTAATCTTGGCTTAAATAGCAAAGCACTTCTTGCCGAATAAGGCAAACGAAAAATTGTGTATGCAATAATTTCGCTAAAATCATTCTGAACCTAACGAAAAAAAAAAATTTCCATTGTGTTTCTTTATTATTAAATTATTGTAAACTATATAAAATATATTTTTAGTTGGATTAGGCTAAATTTAATTGCACTTGTTATAATAAGGTTAGGAAGCCTACAGCTGCCCTTGGTAATAAAATCATTAAATTTAATATGAAATATAAATGAAAAAGAGATCTTAATGGATAAGAGAAAATTCTTATATAGGGACTAATTTTTGACTAAATAGCTCTTGCTAATTGACCTGTTTTTACCTTTTTCTTCAAAATTTCTGAATAGGTAAAAATATACAAAAACACTATTAGAAAAACTGGAATTAAGTCACTGTTACAACACAAGATTCTGAGCTGGAATGAGCAAAAGGAAAAAGTCAAGTGATTGTCACAACGATATAAACCTTGAAATTCATGTACAAGTTTAAGTTAGAATAACCTAACAAATGAAATTGCATTAATTACTATTAACCTAAAGTCAGTAATTCGACCAGCCAGGCTGTACCCGGGGCGTTGGACTTCGAACCCCTCTCCATAACCTGTGGTGAATTAATACTATGAAATTAAGTTATCCTTTTTGGGCAAATTAATGTTTATCAGTAACGCAATAAAATAATATTAGCTTTTACCCCCCAGCTCGTGTAACGTCAATAGAGTGAAGGATAAACAAAAAATGCTCACTGACAGAACTTTTGAAACACTGATGGTAGTGTTCAGCACTCACTGAAACACATTTTCTAAATTATAAAATCTCTTTGTTTAGTTACAAATATGTATTTGCAGATACAGCAGGTACTCTCATTACGCTCTTTTTTTTCAACATCCTGTTTGTGTTCGCTCCAGCCAGAGTGGAACCACCTCAAGACGTCCGCACAAGACAGAAGATACAGAGAATAATTTCTACCCGGGGCCAACGCCGGCGGATCTTAATACAATATCATTGTGTTCTAATTTCATTCAAATGTCTACATATTTCTTCTATATAAAATTTTTCTTATCGTGCAGTGGGGAAAATACTCCGTTTTGCCATCGTAATTTTTGAGTGTAATTTTCGGCTATTTATTTATTGTGTGTAAGTACATGGGAAACTACATTTTATTAACTGGTACTAATTATAAGTCTTTACATGGACAGTAACTTTAAAAAGAAATCTGGTAATGAAAACAAGTTTGATGTTATCTAATCTGAACAATGTACATTTTTGAAAAATATAAATAAGTAAATGGGAAAATAGTACTATGATGTCTTTAATGAGGTTAGTAAAGAATTAGTGTAGTTGAGTTATGTCAAGTGGGCATAATAATTTTAAAAATATAAATAAATAGTTAAACAAATTTAAATTAAAAATTTGCTGCCTAAAAATGAAAAATGAGTCTCATGAGAAGTAGGCTGTCAGAAGTAGCCGTCAGAAGTAGCTGTCAGAAGTAGGCTGTCAGAAGTAGGCTGTCAGAAGTAGGCTGTTAAATGTAGGCTGTGAGGCACTGAGTGACTCAGTACGAGAACATATTTGAAACCTTAATTAATCAATAAAAGTAAAATGAATTGTCCTTAACCATGAGCATATTTGAACTGGATTTGGTATGACTGTAACAACAGTACATTGACTAATCAAAGTAATTTTGAATGTCGAAATAATCTCACAGCGAAAGTAAACATGGCGGTGAGAAACTGCCATTAGTGGACAATGTATGAGAATAAACAAACTTCAAGCTAATGTGATTAAAATTGTATAAACATGTGTATTATACACTTTCATCAGAGAAATATAAATGCACGAGGTTTCATTATAGCTAAAAAGTATATCAGAAAATTAATGTAAAACGTAGATAGTGACTTTAGTTTTCCATTGAAGACGATAACACACAAATAACCTGATAGGAGCTTATTATGACGTTTCGGTCCGACTTGGACCATTTTACAAAAGTCACACTAACAAAAGGAGGAGGGAGTATAAATTCCGTATGGAACATAAGAAAGAAGAAGACTGCAGCAGGCCTACTGGCCCATGAGAGGCAAGTCCGAGTCTCCTACCGGCTTAAGCCATCAATGCCCTATCCTAGTCAGGTCAGGTCACATTCACTTAAGGAAGGAGCACGGCATCTGATCTAGTAGCTGTAAGTTTCGGTTGTGTTAAACTCAGCTAACACCCACGCCCACTTCCGGCTTTTGACCAACTGATTTAAAAGTGAAGGCAACGTTTCAGCTTCATGTTTTGGCAGACAGGGGACGGACAAGAAAAGTAGGGATAATAATGGACCAACACCTGCTGCAAATGCAAAGGCTGCTTGTGAATGCCTTACTGTACAAAGCTGTATATTGCCAACAGGCCCAAGCTGCAGTGTTCCTCCTTATGTTCTTATGAATATATTGTACATAGCTAGCACATATTGTAACTACCTGATTACTGTTTGAAGGAAATACAAATACTTACTCTGCTGCCTTTTCCCTGTTCCTAAGGGAGCACTGTGCTACAGCCAGGTGTGCAGGCCAGTAGAAGAAGCATGTGTTCGTAATAGGCAAGTAGAATACAACTTTCATGCTCTTAAGTTCAGGTCAGATAGGGAAGAACAGTTTCATCAAAGTATTGGACAAGAGAAGCAAGAAAATGGACTAGGCACCAAAAACATGCTCATACCTAGAGAACGTAGGTTGTAAGATTTTAAATAAGGGAAAGGTAAAAGAGGACAAAGATCAGAAGATTTCACAGAAGTGAGTTTGGGAGACAAACAAGTACGTCTAGATGAGAATAAGAAGATTTTTTTAAATCAGGATGATAGTCAAATCGAGAGAAAGAGTGAAGATTTAAGAGTCCAGAAACAAAGTTTCGCTGCAGATGCGGAGGGACAGGAAGGAAGATAGAAGTAAAAACTTTTCTTGACAGAGAATAAAAACATGTAATGATTGTACGTCCCATCGGTGTATAGGACTGCGATAAACAAATAACAGAAAAGAAAAGCTTGCACAGACCAGATGAACCTTAACATTAAGGAAAGGAAGCAAAGAGTTAGATTCCATAGTGCTTTGAACTTCGATAGGGAACAAGATTGTCAATAACATCAAAAATGTTAAGAGAAGACTTCAGAGTTATGTGGCCAAAGAAAAAGACTAAAGAGGGAATCAGAACGTGTAAAGTTACTGAAAATTTAAAAAAATAAATTCACTATAATGCAAAAAAAATTTTTAAAAGCTGTGATAATTGAGAGCAAAGTGACCGTTCTATATCATTAGAGAGTATATACCTTTTATTAAGAGACTAAATTAATATTTAGATAGTCTCGTGGGCTATTAAATTATTGAAGCTAATAAAATATACACATGGTACAGTACCATGATCACAAGCAAGACCATGGTGTAATAGCGCACAAATGCGCATATGAACAGGAAAAGTTGCCAGATGGATCATAACTTCCTGACAACACAAAGAGTACAAACAGAGAGGAAAAAGTCTGAGGCAGCTACGGTGAAAGCTCTGTTCCACAAGGTACAGTATTCGCTCCCATTCTATTCCGCATCCTCATATCTTGACATAGACAGAGATGTTATAGCTCCGTGTCTTCCTTTGCGGATGACACCGACAATGCGAGCGAAAAGACCTCCATCGAAGACACCAAGATCACAAAGCGATATCAACTAAATCTTCAAATGGCCACTCAAAAACAATATGAAGTTCAATGAAGAGAAATTTCAATACCAGATATGGAAAACTTGAGGAAATTAAACTGTATCATGGTATACGCCAAATTCTAACCATACAATAGAGCGAAAAAGTAAATGTGAAGGACCTGGGAGTGAAAGTCAGAGGATATCGCCTTCAAAGTCCACAACAATGTATCTACTGCATCTGCTAGAAAAATGATAGCGGATGGAACCCTTCAAAACTAGGGACGCCAAGCCCATGATGATTCTTTTTAAATCGCTTGTTCTCTCTTAGGTTGAATACTGCTGTATACACTAACTGCCTCCTTCAAGCGCTGGCGAAATTGCTGACTCCTTTTCTGTGGAGAGCGTGCCAGCAAACTCGCCACGCGCCATATATGGTACCAAATCACGTGTAACCGCTAAGACTCCCTTGATCAGCATATCTCCTCGTGGAAATCAGGCAAGAGAGAGATGCATGATACTATTCTAGGAAAATTTAAAGGATTATACCCAAACCTGCACACGAAAATCACTCCTATGAAAGCAAAAGACTGGCAGGAGATGCAACATTCCTCCAATGAGAGCAGGGCGCCACGAGTACACTGAGAGACAACACAATAAGTGTCCTGGGCCCAAGACTGCTTCCAACTGCCTCCCAGCATACATAAGGGGTGGATTACCAATAGTCCTTGACTGTCCTCAAGAAGGCACTGACAGGCATCTAAAGTTAGCATCTGACCAGCCGAGCTGTGGTTCGTAAGCCAGTTCACGTGCGGCCTGGTTGATCAAACCCTGATTCACCACGAGGCCTGGTCACAGACCAAGCTGCGGGGGCGTTGACCCACATGAAACTCTCTCTAGGTATACTCCAGATATAACTGAAAAATTTGGCATGCACAACATGCTTCTCAGGTCGAACACAATGGAGGCAGTAGAAAAAGTAATTTTGACGAGATCAGTCCTCAGCCTGAATCACAGGAATGATGCCAGAATTTATATACTGGAGCAGAACTGAGATGTAGCAGCTGGAGAGGATGTCGCATGTGAGCATGGCTCAATAGTTTTGTTAAACATTGGTTTGGAAAAGGAGTTGTAGAGGATCTGCTCTCTTATGGGGAGCAGGCCATAGTGTTGCTGTGTCAGAGCATATCATATTATTGACAGTAAATAATACCGATAGACTGATGAATAAGACACATGTCAACACCTGAAAATCTTTACTGTCGGAAAGTTGGCTGGCTGCACGCTGAGGGTCTTACCAGCCATCAAAGTTGTGGGACTGATTACCTAAGTGTGTGAGGTACTATTATGTGTGTGAGGTACTATTAAGTGTGTGTGTGAGGCACTATTAAGTGTGTGTGAGGTACTATTAAGTGTGTGAGGCAATTATTATGTGTGTGAGGTACTATTAAGTGTGTGTGTGGAGGTACTATTAAGTGTGTGTGAGGTAAATTATTAAGTGTGTGTGAGGTACTATTAAGTGTGTGAGAGGTACTATTAAGTGTGTGTGAGGTACTATTAAGTGTGTGTGTGAGGTACTACTAGCTAAAAAAAACCTAGTCTCTGGCTGGGAAATGCTTATATATTACCAATCAGTAGGATGAAAAATGAAAGCCCAAATTTGAAGGGATGAGGTTGGCAAGTGATGAGTGGCCAAGGTTTATGTTGTCACACGTGCGTGTATGTAAAATAACTGAGTAACAGAGGGGATGGCGGCCTTGTTAATGACTTCCCACTTGATCTGAGTGATTAACAGGTTCGCGTCAGCTCAGTCCCGACCACAATACACTGTAGTCACCATCCCTCCGCCATACTGTGCTGCCCTCGACTATTTGATGTAACTATCCTGCCACTCCCTTCAAAGGTGTGAGGGCCCTGGATCCAAATAACTGGGTCTGTCTTCTCTTACTTGGATCGAACATAAATGCCTTCCAATTACCTAGGAGTTACATGTCTCATACGGGTTTAGCGCTTTTCCCTGAATTTAAAAAAATAATGTCAATGAATTATAACATCATCCTGCCAATATATAAACATTTCCACACTATATAGCCCCTATGTTCCTGCCACTATATAATGCCACTCTCCTGCCACTATTTATTCCACCATCCTGCCACAACACTACTCTTCATTTACTATATTACACTCCTATACAGCCACCACATTTCTGTCATTAACCAGCCACTACATTCTGCCATTAACCAGTCACTACATTCTACCATTAACCAGTCACTATATTCTACCATTAACCAGCCACTACATTCTACCATTAACCAGCCATTACATTCTACCATTAGCCAGCCACTACATAAAACTAGCCACTACATTAAGTAGCCAGTACATAAATCAGCTAAATTTCACATAAACCAGCCACCGCTACCGTCTGCAACTCTTTTGTTTGAGAACCAGCACTGACACACACTGCCTCCTGAGCTGACTCTGCCTCCACCAGTGCTCCCCACTCCTGGAGAGTGCTTTTCTCACTCCCCAGCCTCCTCACCTTGCTGCCCTCATCTCAACAGTAGTAATAGTAACATGCTTTTTTTATTAGCCTTGCCTTCTCTGATGTGCAGCTTATTTAGTGGACTCATCTCTGTAAAGGAAACTTAAATAGAGCACCCTTATGCCTCACATGTTTGACTCTGCTCCCCCCAGTCCCGTGCTGAAGATGTAACCCCCTGTCACTCAGGGCTTACAGTGAACATCTAAAGTTATATTGCAAATGCAAATGATCATAGATCATTATGATGGTTTTTCCGAGAAAAAATTTTGTAGCTTAAAAAAAGTGGATAATGATATAAGCTTCAAGTAGCTTTTCAGAGAAATTGTCAAAAACTGAGAGGTATGCTCAATGCCCTAAAAATATACTCTATAAAACAAACTTCCAGCAAGCTTATACTGCTCAAAATGGAAGGTTTGATTCAGTGAACCTGGTTGTTTGACCTGTCTCCTGCAGACTGTTCCCTTACCAACATCATAGCTTCCTTTGTGGCTCTCAGCCTCTGCAGGCCCAGTAGCAAAAAAATAATTTAGTAATAAGGATGTTTTTTGAAAATTAAGAAGGAGATGCCTGTACCAGGAGGCGAGGATGTACTCTAGTACTTCAGAGGCGGAGATGCAAATCTGGGAAAATTTTGGGTAAAGAGATGTACCTGGAAAATTTGGGTGGTGTTAGTGGATGTACCTGAAAACTTCTGTAAGAAAAGAAGGAAAGTACCTGTTACTTTATGATGCTTATATTACTACCCAGTACTCTATGAAAGGAGAATGTACCTTCAGTACTTCCTAAAGGAGCGAGGATGTACTCAGTACTCTGGTAGAAAGAGGACACTCAGCATTTTGGTATGTTAAGACATAAAATTCCTTAAAAATCAGTGGAAAGTGGAGAGCTAAAAATTCCTTGTGCTTCTGTATAGAAGAGGATGCACCTGGTAACTGTAAGAGTGAATGTACTTAGTGAACTTAGTATAAAGAGAGTGAATAAATTAAGATTGAAGCAAAAGAATGAACCCACAGTTACATCTCACTTCTTTCAAATAAAGCAAAACCTCTCCGCATAGAGCTGACAGGGATGCTGGAAGTTTCAAAATTGAGACTGGGATGGGTTGTAGAAGTCTCATGCTGAATAAAAAGCTGTAAAGGTAAGGCCTAGAATGATCAAATTGAACCGCAGACTTTAATGTGAATTCAAGTCTCTTAGCAGGGAGCGCTTCGACTTCAGGCAAACACCACCTTCATGATTCTAAATGATGCTAAAAAGATATTAAATACTTATTTGTACCCTTATACAGATGCTTTATGTAACTCAGTGCAAAGCGCTCTTTGGGTCGTCCTATGTCTTCGAATGTCCAGAAGGGTTAGTAAAACTTTTGAAATGGCCAAACCTGATCACATCGCAGCAGGTAACCCGCCATGCCAGACAACTGCCGGGCGGCCTGGGACGGAGTGTGGAAAGAGGCCTTGCAAATGAGCTGGAGTAGTGGCAGGACAAATGTTAAGTTATCTGTAAATTCAACAGATATAATAAAACGTAGTCTGAAAAAGAGTATACTTGAAGAAGAACACTGTATATATGCTAAATGTAATTCTGAATTGAGCTGATTTACCAAAGCATGGTTAATGCAAGCCGGTGGAGGTAATTTTGCACCTGCCATTTCAGCAAGAAGGGATGGGGTAAAGCTAAATTTTCAGCGCCGCCGCTTGTAATCCATCCATGAAACCCTTAGTTTCTGGATGAATCCTTGAATTAGCACAGCGCCCAATTTTAAACCAAGAGATAACAAATCTCGCCCATTCTTAGTTGGAATTTACACGCTTTTGTCCTGTAAGCGTTTTTGTGAACATTCTTGGAGAGTAGTTATTTTTCTTTTGAAGTGCCGAAGATTTTTTGCTTATGGACTACACACCTTGTGGTAGAAACAAGACTCACTTCATCAATTCAATGTGCCTTGAATTTTTTTGCTTTTTATAATGAAGTAATGCAATGAAAGCAAAAATAAATATAAGTTTAAACGCTATAATCACCACTTATAATGTGCTCCACTATAACCTAAAAAAACAGCTCTGTAATTCACGCTCAAATCTTGATTTTTCCTTGTCCCAATTTTCTACCCTATGGTCCATTAAGGAGTTGAAGCACAAAGGCATGAGCTTTCTGATGGAGTTTCAAATATTCTGTCTTCTTCTTCCATTTGAAGTCTGATCAGCTCCTTCGGGTAATCACATGTTAAGATTTGATGGTACAAAACTGATGCAATGAAAGAGAATAGCAACAATAAAAATAAAATATAGCTTAAAAAGAAGCTCTGGCTATAAAAGTTTCTAGCAAGTTTCTTTTCGCTGGAAAACCAAAGCCATGGAACATAGTTGCTGGGAAGGCATATAAGCGATCAATCAGCTACAGCATCTAAAGAGCAACTTCTTACAGTTCCTAAAGTCCTGAACGTGCTTGATGTTAGATACTATGCCTTGAAAATAGTATAGGTTTCTGAGTGGTTTCAAAGATATGATCGAACTCTTTTGTGCTTTCGTGGTTCCAGTATAACATAATTTTTAATCTTTTCCTTGAACAAATTCAGGGATGAGTTATTGTATATGTGATAACTTATGAATATCAATTCCACCTCCTGCATCATTTATACAATCCTCTCTTACACTTGTCATTTTCCAGAATATGGTTACAGTACTTTCCTTCCAAGTGCCATGTTATTCCTCCTCCAACAGCATTCTTCCTCCTAATCAATGCAAACCCTCTTTCTTAACTATTGTTTTCTTATAAGTAAACACAACACTTCCAGTTGAAGACCAGATTAAGCAAATCTTCATAAAGTAATATCAAAGTTAAAAATTAACATATTTTCCAACAGTATATTTCTGCTGTGCCTTCAATGAAAACAAAAAAACCTTTAAAGATGTTGCTTTGGCTACATATTATAGAAGATATTTTTAATTACTTGTGGTTTCTGGTATAAAAGATACGCTTCCTTTTCCTGTGGGAAAAAATTTAAAAATCAAGTTGCGCCTTATAAGCGCTTCCAATGTGATATGGTAGGTTTTGGTTACATCAAGTGGTCAGGTTATAGAGTTATTATACATATGGCAAATAGCTTCACAGATTAAATAATTCAACATTTACATGATCATTGTTACAAATTAGAAGTAGCATTTCCGCTCGGAATTCACCTCGTTGCCATACCTCTGCCCCTAATGCTATCTTCATGTTGAGTTGAACAGTTTGTCCATGCTGTGGCTTCAGACACCAAGACCTCATTAGTAATGGAGCTCAAGAGGTAGAGATCACCTCCATGGACATAGAACTGAGCAGGGAGAATACAAAAAAACTTAAGCCACCCTCCCTCTAAAGTTTAGTAAGAAAAACAGTAGCCATGACTTCAGCAATCAAAAATGTCTCCTGTAAAAGTGAAAGCTAAATGTGTGATTCTGAAAACGAGGATAAAACTTATACTTTTAGATCAGAGAGTTGTTTTTGTGAAGTGAGAATCCAAATATTTGTTTTTAAAGTGTTTTTAAAGCTTTTGTAAGCATGATATATAAACGAGAATTTTTGTAATGTAAATGGGCTTCTCTAAACAGCAATCACTAAATATAATTAGAATTTATAAGATAATACAAATAAAATAGGACAAAATATCTTCTTCGTGAGTGAGTGAGAATCAGGCCTTGAGTTTGAATTGAAATGTTATAAATTGGAAAAGAAACAATTTTTGAATGATTATTGTATGTGAATAGTTCAACACGCTTTTGATACTTCAATAATAGTTAGGCAAATAATGTAGCAACTTTTTTAAAACATTTTTAAGAAATAGTTCAGCAACCCTTTAGAAAGTCATCATAAGTTCAGCAGCAGCATGTAAGAAATGGTAGAAATAAAATTGACACTTCCTCTCAAATGGTTAATAATGCCATAAAAGGTTCAAGGTAAACTCATTTTTGCCAGTAAGTCAAAGCAAGTTGAATATGAAGTACAAAAGAACTTATTGTTTAGTAAGGGTCTTTGTAAATTTCCTTGAGTAAAAAGAATATATTTTTTATATTAGGTTAGAATAAAGCTAAGAAAGCATGATATTTGTAAACAATTTGATTATTAGATATAAAAACCAAAAGAATAAATATACAGATCGAATATAGTGAATCCTTAACATACGATAGCAGAAAGACTACAAGATAGTGAGTGATACTTTTTTAAATAAAATGCTAAACAGGTATGAGTTTTATATGCTCCGCCTTTATGCTTCTATAAAAAACTATTTATAAAAACTTCAGCAGAGCCAATTATCCTATAAGAAAAACTTTGATGATTCTTGCACTTGGGCTTAACTCTTAATCTGGTGGTAGATAGACTATCACATGCTACTATTTCTTGTTTCAGACTTCCCAGCAAATTTCCCAAATGTAATAAATTTCAAAGCACTGTAAGTTTCATAGTGGTACTTTGGAGTACTTAAACAAATGAGATTCCTAAATAACAATTTTTTGAAGCACTTGAAACCAAATACTTTTTTGAGAACTTATTATTCATTCATTAAGAGATTGAAGTTACTCTTGTTTAGTTTGATTTTAAATTCCAACTGTGGTCTAATTTACACTTTTGCTCAGTAAGAATCATCAGGAGTAAATCATAAAATGCCAGAAGTAAATGAAGTTTAAAAAGATAGTAGCATATAAAATTAGGATTCCTTAAAGTGGTCAATATAGACCCCTATGCCTGATGGGACAGTAGAAGGAATCAGAAGAAGTTAAATGCAAAGTAAGTCAGTAAATGCTTCCAAAAGACGCTTGATGGAATTTTGAGGACCTCAAATAACTTCCTTTAGTCTTTCTTCCCATTGTCCTGAAGATAATATTATATAAATTGCTCTATACTCTGCACTGAGTGTAATTTTCTTCAGCCCTACGCTCAGCTTAGGTCAAAATAAATTCCTACAACATATACAGAGTTTAAGACTGAAAAGAGTAAGTAATAAAAAAAATATCATGAAACCAGTAATAATAAAATCATAATCATGAGCTTAATATGGGGATGCTGTTTTTACATCTAAAAGGCAAAAGAAGATTTCAAATTGATTCGTAACTTGTCTACGTAAGTGAAAACAATATTCTTTAGTGTCATTACAAAGTTTTAATTCCTTAAAAAAAAAGTTTCATTGCCATAGAAACTCTGAAACATAAAGACCTTTGGGATATTTATGGTAAATAAAAGAAAACAAAAACAACAGCTCAAAGCCACTTCAAAGCACTCGCTAATGTTGATAATAAAGGAGGACTGGAGGTGCAACAGAACATCCCTTCTCTCACCAAAAAGAAATAATTTGTGAAAAAGAATCAGGATGTGGAATAAGAACTCTGAAAAGTGGTGATGAGATCAAATGCAGAAAAAAGCCACCTCATCTTAAAAAGTAAATTATAAGAAAAAACGAACTCAAACTAATAGATGCTCCAATTCATGCAGTTAATTCTGCAAGCTTATTGCTCAAGTCGTTTTCAACTCATGAATACAAAGAAATGTAATAAACATTTGTAGGAATGCTTGAGTTTGTTGAATAATCAGAAAGCTTCGCCAGTGAGGTCAAGAGAGCTCAAAGTAACAGCTTGGGACCCCAGATGCAAAGCTTCAGGAAATCAAGATGTTTTAAGGTATAAAAGAATATGAGCTGTTGGTTGATATTTTCTGAGTTTCAACATGGTCATGAAATGTCTTGTTCATCATTTGAATTTTTATCAGCTTTCTCTTAAATCAAAGCAGAATGTGCACTTTTATATATCTGCCCAAGTTTCTAAATCTGTAAGAAACAGAGAGAGCGCGCCTGTAGAACAGAAACATATCTCTGCCTCACCTCAGTAATCCCAAATTCCACCAACAAAGTTATTTGGTTTGGCTTGTATATCTGGATAAGAAGTTTTCACTCTTCTCCTCAGCTAAGCAAAGTCTTGCAAACTTGTGGCTCCACTGCTGAAACCTTCCAATCTTCTTCCTGTTATAACCTGGTCACCTGTTTATCCCTACTCCTCGCCCCTGAAATCAGCCCTGCTCACTAACCTCATTCAACGAAATTTTCGCACCTCTCTTGCTCTTCAGTCTTGCTGCTATAGCTTTCCACATGAGGTTTTCTCGTGTCGTTTACATTTCTGCACTTCGCTTTGACAAAGGTCTAACTAGACTTTACTCTACTGATGTTTTCAAACAACCTCTGATATATTACTAAATTTTTTCTCCTTTCCAAAAGTTACACTTAACCTACATTCACGTATTTTTTTTTTTTCAAAATTATTTCTGCCAATATGCTGAGGCAAGTATAAATTCCAGACGGCGGGTTAGTCTTGGATCTTAACAGACAGAGGATCGAGCTTTCCAGGAGTAGGTATAGTTACCAGATTCAGAAAGTCCTAGAGTCTAGAAACAGAATGACTTGCTCATCATTACACGTCTTTTTCTTATAGGTTCAGAGACCCTGGCTCTTGGGAAATCCACATTTTTAACGAATTATGAAAAAGATTCACCAGGACAACTAAAGATTCAGAGCAGGAAGTTATCTGTCTGAGTGTCCGGTGTTGTAGTTCAGAGGGTAATACCACTTGTCCGGCATACGTCCCAGCATAGAGGATCTGGATCAAGTGTTGAAAACTGGATTTATTAACAAACTCTCCTGTGTATTTGTTATGCATCTCTCAACTTATCATTTTGTATTTCATAATGACTCCTCTTGTACCATCACTGTATCTTTTGAACATGTATACCATTTCCAGTATGATAAGGTGGTAGAAGTAGAATATTCAAACAGCTTAAAGAAGAAACGTATTTTTCCCTTAAAGCCTATTTTATTTACTTCTCCATATTGGGTCTCAGACTTTGCCCCTGGAGGAACCCCCTCTATTTCTTGTGTAAGATAATATTAATTTCAAAATTACAATACGATATGGAACCAAACAAGCCAGAATGTATTATAAAGTAAGGTTGGTTGGTTAATGGGATTTTAAGTCTATCGACTACACAAGGATCATTAAGGCTTCACGCTATCCTGTTCACCAGACAAAATATTCTACCCCCTAAAACAGAGTAAACTCTCAGCATATAAGAGTATTTTAGGATATTGATTCTCTCTCTCTCTCTCTCTCTCTCTCTCTCTCTCTCTCTCTCTCTCAGTCAGCTTAAAACTGGTGTTACTAAATTTAGCTTTTTGTATGTCCTAAATTGCAAGTTGTATTTTAAGAAATTTAGATATTTGTTTCCATTTGACTTGTGGAATGGCCTCTGATTCCCTTCAAATCTTCAATACTTATCTACATTACTTATGCCGCAAATCTTCACTATTTCATTTGAGGTATTAAGGTGCAGAAAATGAGGTTATGCATTACAGGGTTGCCTTCCTTGATCACACTGCCACTGACATATATTTAGTTGGCAATGGAGATCGTTTGTATCAAGAGATAAAAATTACATAACATAAGATTAACATCAGATATATATATATATATATATATATATATATATATATATATATATATATATATATATATATATATATATATATATATATATATATATATATGTCGTGCCGATTAGGTAAAAACTTATGATTTTGGCTTAAATAACAACGCTCACTCCTACATATAAGACAAGTGAAAATTTGTGCATGCAATAATTTCGCCAAAATCATTCTAACATAATGGAAAATATATTTCATTGTGTTTGTTTATTATTAAATTAATGCAATGTATCTAAAATATATTTAGTTGGGTTAGCTAAATTAAATTGCGCTTGTTGTAATAAGGTTAGGTAGGTTTTCAAAGTTTCTCTTGGTACAAAAATTATAAATTCTTACATTAACATAAATGAAAAAAATATATCTTTTAAACGTATAAGAGAAATTTTAGAAAGGACTTAATTTTAGATGAATTCTTGCTAATTGACCATATATATATATATATATATATATATATATATATATATATATATATATATATATATATATATATATATATATACACATATATATACAAGATACATTATGAAATAGAGAGGCTTCCAGTGCTAGACTATCATTACTATCAAGGAACTATGATAATGTTCCTTGATAATGTGAGGTCACGAAACGTTTGGGTGAATTTCTATTTTTCAGTAGTGGTTGTCTTGCATATTTGATATCACCTGTTTACTGTGATCTTTTTGGTATTATATATATATATATATATATAGTATATACATATATATATCTTCAACACGTCGGCCATTTCCACCGAAGGGTTTCCCAAAAGGAAAACGAAAGTTTCTCCTTTTACATTGAGGGTATATACAGGAGAAGGGGTTACTAGCCCCTTGCTCCCGGCATTTTAGTTGCCTCTTACGACACGCATGGCTTACGGAGGAAGAATTCTGTTCCACTTCCCCATGGATATAAGCAGAAATAAAAACAAATATAAACACTGGTCGAGAGCGTCACCAAGCTCAATCCATCATAAAAACCATCTTGGTATAATGAGCAATCAGATTTGTATAGCATTGTTGTTTAAGATTGTGTAAAACAGACTCTACTAACAATAGTTATCGAGCTTGTATAACCCATAATTTGCTGGCATAATGTATTCTTGTCAAAGTGTTTCAAGAGAGAAGATTCATTCGTGTTTCTATGACAGAACTTGTCGGCGGGCTGGAATAATGTGGACAGTAGAATTCGGTAGGTGATTACAGAAACTAACCTGTTAAAGATAGTGGTTCAACTCTGTCATCCTGATTGAGTATTATATGTTGGGTTCTTCTGCTCTAAGAGACTTACCTGTTTGACCAATATATGAGGACATCGAGGTGTCAACCTGCACTACGCTCTGAGGAAAAAACTTCCCTCATTCCTTCAGGTGCCGAATAAGCAAAACTTGCTATTTTGTTCCAATAGCAACGCACTTTTTGCGAAGTATGGCAAGCAAAAATTGTATGCAATAATTTCTGCAAAATCATTCTGAATTCAACCGAAAAATAATATAGTTTCATTGTGTTCGTTTACACAACTTATTGTAAACTTATATATAAAATATATATTTAGTTGGATTAAGTTAAATTCAATTGCGCTTGTTATAATATGTTAGGTAAGTTCTAAGATTCTTTGGTACAAAATCATTAATTTTTATATTAAAATAAAATGAAAAAAATATATATTTAAATGTATAAAAGAAGATTTTAGAAAGGATTTAGTTTTAAATGAGTTCTGCTAATTGACCAGTTTTTTACCTATATATATATATATATATATATATATATATATATATACATATATATATATATATATATATATATATATATATGTATATATATATATATATATATATATATATATATATATATATATATATATATATATATATATAGGGAGGTACTATATATATATTCACCAAGCAGTAAACAAATAACTGTATACTCTAATTGTGGGTTGCAGGGTCGAGCCATAGCTCCTGGCAGGTCTTAAATTATTGCTTGGCAGGATGTCCTGAGTAGTGGAGTATACAGTAGATAGAACTAAGCTTGGAATGAGCTTTAGTAAGATATCAGAACATCCTGTAAACCCACCCAACAAAAATAAAGTCCGCACTCCGACCACTCACACTAAGTGATTGATTCCATATTGTACGACATAATATGACAGACATATGAGAGACACCAGAGAAACGCAAACATGAATTGGTTACAATATATACAGTGATCAAGACGCAAATAGATCACTTAATGTGACTGAGGCAGCTATTACTTCAGCCTAATATGTTCAATAACAGTCGTCAGTATTTTATTAGTCCCACGGTACCAATGCATAATGTGAGACGGGTCTTGAATTTAGTGGGTCAATAACTATTACCTTCCTTAGATTTTACTTTTCATACAAATTTTGATATCCAAAACAAAAGATGAAAATATGTGCCGTTAATGGAACTTTTAGATAAATACAATGAGAGAAATGTCTAGGAAAATTTACAATGAAAATTCTACATATTGAATGAAATAATTTTCAAAGAAAAATAAGAAATGGCAGCGATAAAACTCAACACCCAGTGTAACAACAAATAATAAAGAATTTTGTTCTTGCCCAGCTGGAGTAATCACCACTATCTTCATAGTCTTACTGAAGTTAGAAGACTTCATTACCATACTAGGGAAACCCAGCCTTATTTCGATGGAGAATGCAAAAATGCTTTTATTACGCAGGTACATATATTTCCATCTATTATTTATATAAAAATGTCGGATTTCAGTACAGTTTATGTAATAAAAACTGATATGCTATTGTCACCTCAGTAACTCGTTAAATGCCTGACTCTGCTGTCCTAACAGATAATTATTCGATTTAACAAAAATTACAATATTTGATTGGAGTGAATAAGTGTGTTCTATTATATGGAGACTCACTTTCACATGGTTCAGGAGACATGAGGTCATAAAACTCCACTGAAGGAAAAGGTGTGTGGTGGAATGAGCATCTGGAAGGCAAAAGAACTTTAACCATGGAGACAAATGGGAATGCACCTGAGAATGGTATGGATTTGAAGCATGGATTTTCAATATTGCTGCAAGAAGACGGTTTGAGGCCCCGTGTTTGAGAGATATATATGGTGTAATATTATGAAGAAAATCTCAATTAAGATATGAGTATTTTGTGAGTAATAAGTCATTATTCATAGGACTGAGGGAGAAGGGAAAATGGTTAAAATGGTTTGACATTAGAAAAAAAGATAGAGAAAAAGACGGCAGAATTTAGAAGGGAATATATATCTGGTGAGATAAGAGAGGGTAAGTGTCATTATAAGAAAGTTTGAAGGGTGGAGGTATGTGCGGATTATTTGTGTATTGTTCCAGTCACGGTATTGTGCCTTTTTGTATATATATGTATAGAAGGTTTTGAGTGTTAAGGGTTTGACATCCAAGAGGCTTGTGCGATGTGTTCGAGAGGAGTGGAGGCAAGTGGTTTTTTTATGATTCAGCGTGCTGTTAGAGTGAGAGAAAGGTAACATTTATGAAGAGATTCATGGAAACCAGTTAGTCAGACTTGAGTTTTGGGGGAACAGAAAGTACAGTGCCTCCACTCTGGAAGGAGGGAATGAACAATATGCGGGTTAGAGGATCATCTGAACTGAGATGTCGGCTCGGTGGCAGATACGGCCGGTTAAAACAAATACCTGGATGGAACATTTCACAAATAACTCACAATCACGCTGGTTCGGTCCATCCATTCACTGCTTAGAAATGTTCAGTGAGGACCAAAACGTTGATCAGTTTCCCTCTCCAAAATATGGGCACCTCAGAGGTGCAATATCCAATCAATGATAAGCCGGGGTAGTAGAACATTTCAAAAAGATAACACAGTAAGTGTCAAGGGCCCAAGACTGGTGAATTGATTTCACCATACAACAGGATTACTGATAAAGCCCCACCATCTTTCATAAGAGGAAGGTGGACAGATACCTAAAGTCAATACCTGATCAGCCAAGCTGTGGTTTGTACGGTGGATTGCGTGCGGTCGGCACTAGGAGCCTGGCTTGATCAGTTCCTGATCCACAGCGAATCTTGTCAAAGATCTGACAGTAGGGGGCGTTGACCCCAGGAACACCCTCCAAGCAGACTCCACTTAGTAGATGACGTACAATATTGCTCAATTATAAAACATACAGTGAATGTAGACTGTAAAAGTGGACTCAGAAAGGATAGGCATAAAACTGTGTTTACTAAAATAGTTTAACCAAGGTTAACCCCACTAAAAATGTGCAATTACGTGGATTAATCCCATTAGGCTTCTTGTTTAAAACTGTGCTTCAACACTGAAGTATTTTGCGTAAAAGCCAGAATCCACACACAGCATTCACAAATTAAAACTTTCCAAACATTCACTTTCCGAAAATATATAATGTCTATTCCATACCATCCATTATCATTGACAAGTACAGCAGTTTTTCAGTTTTTAATCGTATGTTTTCAAGTTTTTATAACACAAATTTAAATTATTATTATTTTCTTAAGAACAAAAATCAATTATCAAGTATTTGTTGGTTTGAGTCTTACTATTAGAGCTGCAAGCAAGAAGCAAATAGAGACTTTGATCTGCTAGAGCAGATAGAGACTTTGACCTTGCTAGGAGCAGGTAGAGACTTTGATCTTGCTAGGAGCAGCAGTAGAGATTTTGACTTTGCTAGAGCAGGTAGAGACTTTGATCTTGCGAGGAGCACAGAGACTTTGACCTTTGCTAGGAGCAGAGACTTGATCTTGCTGCTAGGGAGCAGGTAGAGACCTTGACCTTGCTAGAGCAGGTAGAGACTTTGACCTTGCGAGGAGCAGGTAGACTTTGACCTTGCTTGGAGCAGATAGAGACTTTGACCTTGCTAGAGCAGGTAGAGACTTCCTTGACTTTGCTAGAGCAGGTAGAGACTTTGACCTTGCTAGGAGCAGGTAGAGACTTTGACCTTGCTAGAGCAGGTAGAGACTTTGAGACCTTGCTAGGAGCAGGTAGAGACTCTGACCTTGCTAGGAGCAGGTAGAAACTTTGACCTTGCGAGTGAGCAGGTAGAGACTTTGACCTTGCTTGAGCAGATAGAGACTTTGACCTTGCTAGGAGCAGGTAGAGACTTTGAGACTGGAGTAGAGCAGGTAGAGACTTTGACCTTGCTAGGAGCAGGTAGAGACTTTGATCTTGCCAGAGCAGGTAGAGACTTGACCTTGGGTTAGAGCAGGTAGACTTTGACTCACAGATAAGGTAGAGATCTTGACCTTTGCTAGGAGCAGGTAGAGCCTTTGACCGTACTAGGAGCAGGGTAGAGACTTTGACTCAAGAAGCAGGTAGAGACTTTCCCCTGCTAGCAGAAGGTAGACTTGACCTTGCAAGAGAATGTAGAGACTTTGACTCATAGGAGAAGGTAGAGACTTTGACCTTGCTAGGAGCAGGTAGAGACTTTGACTGCTGTGGAGCAGGTAGACTTTGACCTTGCTAGAGAAGGTAGACTTTGACCTGCTAGAGCAGGTAGAGACTTCCCTCTTGCTAGGAGAAGGAAGAGACTTTGACCTTGCTAGGAGCATGTAGAGACTTTGACCTTACTTGAGCAGGTAGAGACTTTGACCTTGCTAGGAGCAGGTAGAGACTTTGATCTTTGCTAGGAGCAGGTAGATGTTGACCTCATAGGGAGAAGGTAGAGACTTGACCTGCTAGAGCATGTAGATTCCCTTTGACCTTACTTCTGGGAGCAGGTAGAGACTTTGACCTTGCAAGGAGCAGGTAGAGACTCTCTGACCTTGCTAGAGCAGGTAGACTTTGACCTCGTTGTATAAGGTAGAGACTTTGACCTTGCTAGAGCAGGTAGACTTTGGACTTTGCTAGGAGAAGGTAGAGACTTTGACCTTGCTAGAGCAGGTAGATTCTGCACCTTGCTTGGAGAAGGTAGAGACTTTTGACCTTGCAAGGAGCAGGTAGAGACTTTGACCTTGCTAGAGCAGGTAGACTTTGACCTTGCTAGATGAAGGTAGAGACTTTGACCTTGCTAGCAGCAGGTAGAGATTCTTCTTGCTAGGAGCATGTAGAGACTTTGACCTTGCTAGGAGCAGGTAGAGACTTCCTGACTCTTATGGAGCAGGTAGAGACTTGACCTTGCAAGGAGCATGTAGAGACTTTGACCTTGTAAGGAGCATGTAGAGACTTTGACCTTGCAAGGAGCATGTAGAGACTTTCCCTCGCTAGGAGCAGGTACAGGCATTCCCTGCTGGGAGCAGGTAATAGACTTTCCCTCGATGGGAGCAGGTACAGACATTCCCCTCGATGGGAGCAGGGTAGAGACATTCCCCCCGATGGAGCAGGTACAGACATTCCCTGATGGGAATAGGTACAGACTTTCCCTCTCGATGGGAACAGTGCACTTTCCCCTCGATGGGAGCAGTACAGACTTTCCTCGATGGGAGCAGGGTACAGACTTTCCTCGATGGGAGCAGGTACAGACTTTCACCTTAAGGTTATTAGCAGGTAGAGATTTTCACCTCGCTTGGAACAGGTGGGCAAGACATTCGCCTGCAGGAAGCAAGTACTGTAGGAATATTTTCCCTTCCCAGAAGCAGGCGTCATCCCTTGCAGCAGATAAAGAAAGGCATTTCCCTGCAAGGATAAAGAGAGTACTTTCTCCTTGCAGCAGATAAAGAAAGTACTTCTCCCTTTCAGCAGATGTAAAGAAAGTACTTCCCTGCAGCAGATAAAGAAAGTACTCTCTTGCAGCAGATAAAGAAAGTATTTCTCCGCTGCAGCAGATAAAGAAAGTACTTCTCCCTTGCAGCAGATAAAGAAAGTACTTTCCTCCCTTGCAGCAGATAAAGAAAGTACTTCTCCCTTGCAGCAGATAAAGAAAGTACTTCTCCCTTGCAGCAGATAAAGAGTATTTCTCCCTTGCAGCAGATAAAGAAAGTATTCTCTCTTGCAGCAGATATAGAAAGTACTTCTCTCGCAGCAGATAAAGAAAGTACTTCTTCCTTGGCAGCATGTACGATGGCATTACTGTCTGGGAAAAGAAAGTAGGATGGTACTCCCAGTAGCATGGAGAATGAGTTATCTAGCAGTATGTGGATGGTAGAATTTGCTTAAGCATGTTTGATGGTACTCTTGCTTGGCAGCATGTTGGATGTATCTCTGCTCAAGTGGAAAGTGATTTGTGGTAATTCCTGCTTGGCAGCATTTTGATGGTATCCCTGCCTGGCAACATGTAAGAGGGCACTCCTGCTTGACAGCATGTTGGTTGGTACTTCTGCTTAACAGCATGTAAGATGGTACCCTGCCTGGCAGAATGTAGGATGGTACCTCTGCCTGGCAGCATGTAGGATGGTACTCCTGCCTGGCAGCATGTAGATGGTACTCCTGCCTGGCAGCATGTAGGATGGTACTCCTGCCTGGCAGCAGTAGGATGGTAATCCTAGCATGTAGGATGGTACTCCTAAAGCAGCATTTTACGGTACCAGTAGTATGTAGGATGGAACTCCTAGCAGCATGTAGGATGGTACTCCTGCCTGGCAGCATGTAGGATGGTACTCCTGCCTGGCAGCATGTAGGATGGTACTCCTGCCTGGCAGCATGGGATGGTACTCCTGCCTGGCAGCACATGTAGGATGGGTAATCCTAGCAGTAGCAGATTGGGTACTCCTAGCAGCATTTATGGTACTCCTAGCAGTATGTAGGATGGAACCTTAGAGTATGTAGGATGGTACCCTGCCTGGCAAGCATGTAGGATGGTACTCCTGCCTGGCAGCATGTAGGTGATGCCTAGTAATCCTATCAGTATGTAGGATGGCATCTCTAGCAGCATGTAGGATGGTACTCCTAGCAGCATGTAGGATGGAACTCTTAGGAGTATAGGATGTAATCCTAGCAGTATGTAGGATGGTAATCCTAGCAGTAGTAGGATGGTACTCTAGCAGCATGGTGGGATAGCACCCAAGTAGCATGTAGGATGGTACCTCCAAGCAGCATGCAGATAAATTCTGGCAGCAGGATGTAGGATAGTACTCCAAGCAGGGATGTAGAATGGTATTCCAAGCAGCATGGTAGGGATGGTACTCCAAGTAGCATGTAGGATGGTACTCCAAGCAGCATGTAGGATGGTACTATACCATCCTGCCATGGCTGTAGGATGGCAATCCTAGCAGGTATGTGTAGATGGTACTTCTAGCAGCATGTAGGATAGCACTAAGTAGTATGTAGGATGTACTCCAAGCAGCATGTAGGATGGCACTCAAGCAGCATGTAGGATAGTACTCCAAGCAGCATGTAGGATGGTACTCCAAGCAGCATGTAGGATAGTACTCCAAAGTAGCATGTAGGATGGTACTGCCCTCTCTTCCTCCATTCCCACTTAATGGTAATTTTATATAAACATTACGTAAATTTCATTACTTCCTCTCGCGTCAGTGTGAAATATTTATTTGCTTCCTGCTATTAAATGTGTAAAATTAATTAAATCAAAGTAATTACGACGTCTTGCCTTCCCGCTCGCCACGCACTTTACGCTCTTCGCTAACGTCTTTGATGCCTGTGAAGAGTTCTTTGATTCAAGAGATTTGGAGGCATCAAGCGTATTTCCGGTATATAAGGGGCGCAGAGAATAAGGAGACAACACGATGTTTGGGAAAGAGTCGTAAGGTACGTTAGTAAACAACTGATAAAAAGCGTAACCCAAAGCCAACCCTGACCGAACCCATGTGATAATAGAAAACTGATTTTTCAAAGATGTTTTGTGGGGAAAAATCTCGCCTTATATGTCGGTAAATGCGATAACTTCTTGAATCCAAACTTATAACTTCCAATCAGACTCCAGCAGAAGTTTGTGAAGGTATATACCGACTCCAGTCGTCAACTCCACTGCCAGAACGAACATGATCTGCCAGAGAATATATATATTGCTATACAGCTGAAAGTTTTTCACAGCACACCTTGAGTATGTGGAATTAAGAGAGAAATCTGAGACGTAGTATTATATGTTTGAAACCTGGCGCTCAGTCACATGCAAGAAACCTGGCGCTCAGTCACATGCATGCAAGAAACCTGGCGCTCAGTCACATGCAAGAAACCTGGTGCTCAGTCACATGCAAGGAACCTGACGCTCAGCTGATGCAAGAAACCTGGTGCTCAGTCACATGCAAGAAAAACCAGGCTCAGGCTCTCATACGTAAGAAAAACTGGCGCTCAGTCAAGCATGCAAGAAACCTGGTGGTGCTCAGTCACATGCAAGAAACCTGTGCTTCAGTCACATGCAAGAAACTTGGTGCTCAGCCACAAGATGCAAGAAACTGGTGCTCAGTCACATGCAAGAAACCTGGGTGTCAGTCATTACGTAAGAAACCTGGCGCTCAGTCACATGCAAGAAACCTGCGCTCAGTCACATGCAAGAAACCTGTGCTCAGTCACATAAGAAACCCAGAGTGCCAGCCACAAGAAACCTGGTGCTCAGTCACATGCAAGGAAACCTGGTGCTCAGTCACATGCAAGAAACTTGTGCCTAGTCACATGCAAGAAACTATGCCCAGTCACATGCAAGAAACCTGGTGCTCAGTCGTATAAGAAACCTGGCGCTCAGTCACATGCAAGAAACCTGGAAGGTCAGTCATGTAAGAAACCTTGAAGTGCCTGTAGTCACAGCAAGAAACTGGTAGCTCAGTCACATGCAAGAAACTGAACAGTCACATGCAAGAGTCTTGGTGGCTCTAGTCACATACAAGAAACCTGGTGTTTGTCATGCAGCAAAACCTGGCGCTCAGTCACATGCAAGAAACCTGGTGCTCAGTCACATGCAAGAAACCTGGCGCTCAGTCACATGCAAGAAACCTGGTGCTCAGTCACATGCAAGAAACCTGGGTGCTCAGTCACATGTAAGAAACCTGGTGCTCAGTCACATGCAAGAAACTTGGTGCTCAGTCACATGCAAGAAACCTGGCGCTCATCACAAGAAGAAACCTGGTGCTCAGTCACATGCAAGAAACCTGGCGCTCAGTCACATGCAAGAAACCTGGTGCTCAGTCATGCAAGAAACCTTGGTGCTCAGTCACATGCAAGAAACCTGGTGCTCTGGGTCTACATGCAAGAAACTTGGTGCTCAGTCACATGCAAGAAACCTGGTGCTCAGTCACATGCAAGAAACCTGGTGCTCAGTCACATGCAAGAAACCTGGCGCTCAGTCACATGCAAGAAACCTGGGGATCACATGCAAGAAACCTGGTGCTCAGTAAATGCAAGAAACTTGGTGTAGCCCTGAAAAATTTTGGGGCTCGGGGGTTGCCCCCGGTAAGCTGATTTCCCCGGTAAGCTGATCCCCCGGGAAAAACTGACCCCCCGGTAAGCTGACTCCCAGGTGTTCCCCCGGGAAAATGACCCCCAGGAAGCTGCCCCCAAAAAAAAACTGCTCCCATAAGCTGACTCCCCGGAAAAAAGTCCGGAGCTCCCCGGTGTTTCCCCCCCAAAAAACCCCCAAAAAGGTTAAGGGGTGACTCCCCCGGTAAGCTGACTCCCAGGTAAGCTGACTGGGGGTGACCCCCCGGGGTGACTCACAGGGAAGGGTTTACCACGGGAAAAAATTTACTCCCCAAGTTGACCCCGGTAAGATGACTACAGATAAGCTGACTCCGGTAATCTGTTTTTGGGAAAAGGGCTCGGTGCTGACCCCGGGGGAAGCTGATTTCAAAGGGGGTTTTAAATTTTGTGGCTGACCCCAGGTGTTTACTCCCGGGGAAGTGCCCCCGGGGGCCCCCCGGGTTTGGGGCTCCCGGGGAAGCTGACCCCAGGAAAACTGACTCGGGGGTGACTCCCAGGTTCTGACTCCCCTTTGGGCTGGTTTTCCCCCATAAGTTGACCCGGTAAGTGGGCTCCAGGGGGAACTTTAACTGGGTTTGGGTTTTGGAAAACTGACTCCGGTAAGCTGACTCCGGTAACTGACC
>WNWK01016232.1:25000-45496 GCA_009830355.1 Cherax destructor | reverse complement strand
GACCAGCGTCAGGAAGCACTTGTCCTGTTTCCTGACAAACCTAACCCAACCTAACCTTCGTAACCTGTCGTGTCATCACTCTTTCAAAGACTTTCATAATGTGTGATGTTAGTGTTACTGGTCTGTCTAGTGCTCTATTACCTCTATTATACGAAGGAGCTATGTCTGCACTCTTTAAGGCCTCTGCTATATCTAGGCTCTTTCTCTAGAGAATCCTGAGGGTTCGTGCTAGTGGTACATTGCACTTCTTTATAAAGAGAACATCTGTTCCAGGTGCTGAATGAGTGGTTCACCAATACTCGTTAATAATAATAATGTAATATTTATAATTATAAATAAGTACTAATGTAATAATAATCCTGCAGTGAGTCACTTGTAAGACACTACACAGGTGGTGCAAGACACTACACAGGTGGTGCGAGACACTACACAGGTGGTGCAAGACACTACACAGGTGGTGCGAGACACTACACAGGTGGTGCGAGACACTACACAGGTGGTGCGAGACACTACACAGGTGCTGCAAGACACTACACAGGTGGTGCAAGACACTACACAGGTGGTGCAAGACACTACACAGGTGGTGCAAGACACTACACAGGTGGTGCGAGACACTACACAGGTGGTGCGAGACACTACACAGGTGGTGCAGACACTACACAGGTGGTGCAGACACTACACAGGTGGTGCAGACACTACACAGGTGGTGCAAGACACTACACAGGTGGTGCAAGACACTACACAGGTGGTGCAAGACACTACACAGGTGGTGCAAGACACTACACAGGTGGTGCAAGACACTACACAGGTGGTGCGAGACACTACACAGGTGGTGCGAGACACTACACAGGTGGTGCGAGACACTACACAGGTGGTGCGAGACACTACACAGGTGGTGCGAGACACTACACAGGTGGTGCGAGACACTACACAGCTGGTGCAACATTCATCTTACAGGATATTTTAAATCTTGTCAACATTTTTCTCTTATTCAATAATTGTAATGTGGGACGTCGACCCAATACGTGTAAAATAATTTTGAAATCAAAGAAAGATTTGAATAGTTCGATTTTTCAATTGCAATAAATCCCCAGATGGAGATTTAAGTGGATTTTTTGAAAATTTCTGGGAATCGGCTCATTTTTCTGTCCAAAAATTGTATTTGGAATTTTAGAGTCTTTAAGACGTTCTGAAATCGATGAGTCTGGCGGAGAGGTGTCTGAATTATGTATGAGAATGTTTGGGGGGGGTTCGAACTGGTGTGGTGTCGTAGCTATGAGGGTAAGAGGCTGGGTGGATGGTGCGAGATATCCCCAGTGACAAGCAGGAATGCTGCGTGTAAACTAAGATAACTCAGTGTAAAGGGACCGAGACTCATCACCCTGCCTTTATACATGAGGGGAATTAACAGTACATTGCTGTCTTCAAGAGATCAATAAGTGTAAAGGCACCAAGACTCTTCAACGCCGTGCTTTTCACTAGAAGAATCACCAACACACTCCTAGCTGTCTTCAACAGGAAACTATGACTATTAATCTATGATAGTCTTCAAGATATCAGAAACACTGCTGGAACAAGTGTACAAGTCTTCAAGATATCAGAAACACTGCTGGAACAAGTGTACAAGTCTTCAAGATATCAGAAACACTGCTGGAACAAGTGTACAAGTCTTCAAGATATCAGAAACACTGCTGGAACAAGTGTACAAGTCTGCAAGATATCAGAAACACTGCTGGAACAAGTGAACAAGTCTTCAAGATATCAGAAACACTGCTGGAACAAGTGTACAAGTCTTCAAGATATCAGAAACACTGCTGGAACAAGTGTACAAGTCTTCAAGATATCAGAAACACTGTGGAACAAGTGTACAAGTCTTATTCCCAAGGAAATAATTTCTAGAAACACTGCTGGAACAAGTGGAGAAGTCTTCAAGATATCAGAAACACTGCTGGAACAAGTGGAGAAGTCTTCAAGATATCAGAAACACTGTTGGAACAAGTGTACAAGTCTTCAAGATATCAGAAACACTGCTGGAACAAGTGTACAAGTCTTCAAGATATCAGAAACACTGCTGGAACAAGTGTACAAGTCTTCAAGATATCAGAAACCCTACTGGAACAAGTGTACAAGTCTTCAAGATATCAGAAACACTGCTGGAACAAGTGAACAAGTCTTCAAGATATCAGAAACACTGCTGGAACAAGTGTACAAGTCTTCAAGATATCAGAAACACTGCTGGAACAAGTGTACAAGTCTTCAAGATATCAGAAACACTGCTGGGACAAGTGTACAAGTCTTCAATATATCAGAAACACTGCTGGAACAAGTGAACAAGTCTTCAAGATATCAGAAACACTGCTGGAACAAGTGTACAAGTCTTCAAGATATCAGAAACACTGCTGGAACAAGTGTACAAGTCTTCAAGATATCAGAAACACTGCTGGAACAAGTGTACAAGTCTTCAAGATATCAGAAACACTGCTGGAACAAGTGAACAAGTCTTCAAGATATCAGAAACACTGCTGGAACAAGTGAACAAGTCTTCAAGATATCAGAAACACTGCTGGAACAAGTGAACAAGTCTTCAAGATATCAGAAACACTGCTGGAACAAGTGTACAAGTCTTCAAGATATCAGAAACACTGCTGGAACAAGTGAACAAGTCTTCAAGATATCAGAAACACTGCTGGAACAAGTGTACAAGTCTTCAAGATATCAGAAACACTGCTGGAACAAGTGTACAAGTCTTCAAGAGGAAACTGGACAACTATCTTCACCAGGTACCAGATCAACCAGGCTGTGATGGATATATGGGGCAGCGGCCCACCAGCAACAACAACCTGGTTGACCATACAAGCACCAAACGAGACTGGCCTAGGACCGGGCTCCAGGAGTAGACTCAAAACTCACCAAATATAAGAAGTTAAATGTTACTTGTGTATTTGAGTCAATGCTGGCAGATAATATCGTATTAACCTGCCTGGTTTATACTGCTGCTATTCCAGTAATATTTTATGGTTAATGGTGCTATAAATTATCCAGTTGTGTTCCTGTCAGATTTTTATTAATGCAAATGTTCTCTCAATGTTCTGACCTCTGATGTATACCTGGTGTATGATGTATACCTGGTGTATGATGTATACCTGGTGTATGATGTATACCTGGTCTATGATGTATACCTGGTGTATGATGTAGTATGTGACCTGGTGTATGATGTGTACCTGGTGTATGATGTGTACCTGGTGTATGATGTACTGTGTACCTGATGTGTACCTGTGTATGATGTGTACCTGGTGTATGATGTGTACCTGGTGTATGATGTGTACCTGGTCTATGATGTGTACCTGGTGTATGATGTGTACCTGGTCTATGATGTATACCTGGTGTATGATGTATACCTGGTGTATGATGTATACCTGGTGTATGATGTATACCTGGTGTATGATGTATACCTGGTGTATGATGTATACCTGGTGTATGATGTGTACCTGGTGTATGATGTATACCTGGTGTATGATGTGTACCTGGTATATGATGTATACCTGGTGTATGATGTGTACCTGGTGTATGATGTGTACCTGGTGTATGATGTGTACCTGGTATATGATGTGTACCTGGTATATGATGTGTACCTGGTATATGATGTATACCTGGTGTATGATGTATACCTGGTGTATGATGTGTACCTGGTGTATGATGTGTACCTGGTGTATGATGTGTACCTGGTATATGATGTATACCTGGTGTATGATGTGTACCTGGTATATGATGTGTACCTGGTATATGATGTATACCTGGTGTATGATGTGTACCTGGTGTATGATGTGTACCTGGTGTATGTGTACTTGGTGTATGATGTGTACCTGGTGTATGATGTGTACCTGGTGTATGATGTGTACCTGGTGTATGATGTGTACCTGGTGTATGATGTGTACCTGGTGTATGATGTGTACCTGGTGTATGATGTTACCTGGTGTATGATGTGTACCTGGTTATGATGTGTTTACCTGTGTATGATGTGTACCTGGTGTATGATGTGTACCTGGTGTATGATGTGTACCTGGTGTATATGTATACCTGGTGTATGATGTGTACCTGGTGTATGATGTGTACCTGGTGTATGATGTGTACCTGGTGTATGATGTGTACCTGGTATATGATGTATACCTGGTATATGATGTATACCTGGTATATGATGTATACCTGGTGTATGATGTATACCTGGTGTATGATGTGTACCTGGTATATGATGTACACCTGGTATATGATGTGTACCTGGTATATGATGTATACCTGGTGTATGATGTGTACCTGGTATATGATGTATACCTGGTGTATGTGTAGTACCTGGTATATGATGTATACCTGGTGTATGATGTTACCTGGTGTATGATGTTACCTGGTATATGATGTGTACCTGGTATATGATGTATACCTGGTGTATGATGTGTACCTATGATGTACTGGTATATGATGTGTTTACCTGGTTATGATGTTACCTGGTATGATGTATGTATATGATGTACCTGGTGTATGATGTGTACCTGGTATATGATGTATACCTGGTATTGATGTTACCTGTGTATGATGTGTACCTGGTTATGATGTGTACCTGGTATATGATGTTACCTGGTTATGATGTTACCTTGATGATGTACCTGATAGATGTACCTGGTATATGATGTGTACCTGGTTATGATGTATACCTGGTGTATGATGTGTACCTGGTGTATGATGTGTACCTGGTGTATGATGTAGTACCTGGTGTATGATGTGTACCTGGTTATGATGTTACCTGGTTATGATGTGTACCTGGTATATGATGTATACCTGGTGTATGATGTACCTGGTATATGATGTGTACCTGGTATATGTATACCTGGTGTATGATGTATACCTGGTGTATGATGTGTACCTGGTATATGATGTGTACCTGGTATATGATGTGTACCTGGTGTATGATGTATACCTGGTATATGATGTATACCTGGTATATGATGTGTACCTGGTGTATGTGTACCTGGTGTATGATGTGTACCTGGTGTATGATGTATACCTGTTGTATGATGTGTACCTGGTGTATGATGTGTACCTGGTGTATGATGTGTACCTGGTGTATGATGTGTACCTGGTGTATGATGTGTACCTGGTATATGATGTATACCTGGTATATCAGACCCTCAAAGAGTGTATAATAAGGCTGGTTTCTCGTCATGGTAATGAAAAGATAAAAAAATCAACGATAACATAAGATAATTTTTATTAATATGTAAAACTAGTAAAGAATATAAAGCATTTAAACATGAAATTATTCCTACTTGAAGCAAAGAAATGACAAATTAAATACAATGGTACCCCGGATTTCGTACAGCTCCCAAATCGAACAATTATGTAAGTGTATTTTTGTAAGTGCTTTTGTAAGGGTATTTTTGTAAGTGCTTTTGTAAGGGTATTTTTGTAAGTGCTTTTGTAAGGGTATTTTTGGGGGTCTGAAACGGTCTAATCTAATTCACATTCGTTCCTATGGGAACAAATTCGTTCGGTAACGGCACTCGAACAGCCTTCTGGAACGAATTATTGACGAAATCCGGGGTACCACTGTATATAATTAGTGAATCAAAGCTAATATGTACACAGTGACGTAGTTAAGAATGGTGCCGTGCCGATGTTCTGGGCACGTAGCTCTGAATCCTGGTTTGGAACTCTGAGTCGTTGTTGATGTAGGGGGGGGGGTCACAGGTTGATGTGACTGTTGACACACTGAGTAGACAGTGACCCCAACACGAGTAGAGATTGTGACGAACAGAGAGGTGCTGGGCTCTGACCACCACAACACTAGTGAAGCAGCTGAGTAGAGGGCCACCATGAAACACTGGTGGGGTTATAACTGGGGTACTGCTGATAGAATAGTGTTTACATGATAGTCGGGTACTAGTGGAAGGGGGACCAGTGTAAGTATAGATGCTAGATTGATCTTAAGATCTTTTCAAGATCAATGCGGCTCCTCTTATCTCGCCTGTGTCGGGTGACCCGAGGCGACAATCAATGCTAAAATAAAGATATATAAAATTACGAAACACTCGAATAAACACTCATGAGAGACGTACGACTATTAAAGAAAATGGTGAGGATTAAATGTTAAAATACCAGAGGCCAAATCAGAACAGGAATAATTTGCAGCATAAACCCAAGAGTTTAGCTCTTATTGAAACCAAATTAACCCAAGAGTTTAGCTCTTATTGAAACCAAATTAACCCAAGAGTTTAGCTCTTATTGAAACCAAATTAACCCAAACAAAGTAAATTAACCAGGATTGGAACAAATACTTGCAGATTTGATGGGAGGCGCGAGTGACTGACCACCGGTCGGGGAGACACTCGTCACCCCCTATCGGGTGCCATGGGGGGGGTAGAGGGAACGATGCACCCACCCAAACAGAACAACCAGATTGATCAACACACTACCACCGCCATTCATTCATACTTCACCATGTCTATGAACTTTCCCTCACACTGGTGTTGAGATACACTGTGTTACTCATGGTGTACTTGATGTATACTGTGATGTATAAATGCGTTATGGACATGTGTGATGAACATGATGAACTCGTGATACTGTGATGTATAAATGGTGTATGATGTATACATCGTGAACGTGAGATACATTGGAGTTACCTGTATGGATGTATATGAGTGTATACATCGTGATACTGTGATGTATAATGGTTATGATGTATACCTCTTATATGTGATGTATACCTCGTGTAGTGAATGTTAACCTGGTGTAGTCTTGATGTAATATGTGTATGTAACATCGTATACTGGAATAGTACTGCTGTGTACGTGAGAATCACCTCTATGGAAGACACTGTTTGCAGTGAACAGTGGAGAACTGACGTTCACTGGAGCAGTGTTTGCGGAACAGTGGAGAAATGACGTTCATGAGCAGGTCTTGCAGTGAACAGTGGAGAACATGACGTTCACTGGAGCAGCTGCAGTGCAGTGGAGAACATGACGTTCACTGGAGCATGCTTGCAGTGAACAGTGGAGAACATGACGTTCACTGGAGCAGTGTCTTGCAGTGAACAGTGGAGAACATGACGTTCACTGGAGCAGTGTCTTGCAGTGAACAGTGGAGAACATGACGTTCACTGGAGCAGTGTCTTGCAGTGAACAGTGGAGAACATGACGTTCACTGGAGCAGTGTCTTGCAGTGACAGTGGAGAACATGACGTTCACTGGAGCAGTGTCTTGCAGTGAACAGTGGAACATGACGTTCACTGGAGCAGTGTCTTGCAGTGAACAGTGGAGAACATGACGTTCACTGGAGCAGTGTCTTGCAGTGAACAGTGGAGAACATGACGTTCACTGGAGCAGGTCTTGCAGTGAACAGTGGAGAACATGACGTTCACTGGAGCAGTGTCTTGCAGTGAACAGTGGAGAACATGACGTTCACTGGAGCAGTGTCTTGCAGTGAACAGTGGAGAACATGACGTTCACTGAGCGGTCTGCATGAACAGTGAGAAATGACGTTCACTGGAGCAGTGTCTTGCAGTGAACAGTGGAGAACATGACGTTCACTGGAGCAGTGTCTTGCAGTGAACAGTGGAGAACATGACGTTCACTGGACAGTGTCTTGCAGTGAACAGTGGAAACATGCGTTCACTGGAGCAGTGTCTTGCGTGACACAGTGGAAACATGACGTTCACTGGAGCAGTGTCTTGCAGTGAACAGTGGAAACATGACGTTCACTGGAGCAGTGTCTTGCAGTAAACAGTGGAAACATGACGTTCACTGGAGCAGTGTCTTGCAGTGAACAGTGGAGAAATGACGTTCACTGGAGCAGTGTCTTGCAGTGAACAGTGGGAACATGCGTTCACGGGGCCCCCCCCCCCCCCCCCCCCCCCCCCCCCCCCCCCCCCCCCCCCCCCCCCCCCCCCCCCCCCCCCCCCCCCCGGGGGGGGGGGGGGGGGGGGGGGGGGGGGGGGGGGGGGGGGGGGGGGGGGGGGGGGGGGGGGGGGGGGGGGGGGGGGGGGGGGGGGGGGGGGGGGGGGGGGGGGGGGGGGGGGGGGGGGGGGGGGGCAGTGAACGTGGAGAACATGACGTTCACTGGAGCAGTGTCTTGCAGTGAACAGTGGAGAACATGACGTTCACTGGAGCAGTGTCTTGCAGTGAACAGTGGAGAACATGACGTTCACTGGAGCAGTGTCTTGCAGTGAACAGTGGAGAACATGACGTTCACTGGAGCAGTGTCTTGCAGTGAACAGTGGAGAACATGACACTGGAGCAGTGTCTTGCAGTGAAAGTGGAGAACATGACGTTCACTGAGCGTGTCTTGCAGTGAACAGTGGAGAACATGACGTTCACGGAGCAGTGTCTTGCAGTGAACAGTGGAGAATGACGTTCACGGAGCAGTGTCTTGCAGTGAACAGTGGAGAACATGACTTCCTGGGAGTCGCGTGAACTGGAGAACATGACGTTCACTGGAGCAGTGTCTTGCAGTGAACAGTGAGAACATGACGTTCACTGGAGCAGTGTCTTGCAGTGAACAGTGAGAACATGACGTTCACTGGAGCAGTGTCTTGCAGTGAACAGTGGAGAACATGACGTTCACTGGGCAGTGTCTTGCAGTGAACAGTGAGAACATGACGTTCACTGGAGCAGTGTCTTCAGTGAACAGTGGAGAACATGACGTTCACTGGAGCAGTGTCTTGCAGTGAACAGTGGAGAACATGACGTTCACTGGAGCAGTGTCTTGCAGTGAACAGTGGAGAACATGACGTTCACTGGAGCAGTGTCTTGCAGTGAACAGTGGAGAACATGACGTTCACTGGAGCAGTGTCTTGCAGTGAACAGTGGAGAACATGACGTTCACTGGAGCAGTGTCTTGCAGTGAACAGTGGAGAACATGACGTTCACTGGAGCAGTGTCTTGCAGTGAACAGTGGAGAACATGACGTTCACTGGAGCAGTGTCTTGCAGTGAACAGTGGAACATGACGTTCACTGGAGCAGTGTCTTGCAGTGAACAGTGGAGAACATGACGTTCACTGGAGCAGTGTCTTGCAGTGAACAGTGGAGAACATGACGTTCACTGGAGCAGTGTCTTGCAGTGAACAGTGGAGAACATGACGTTCACTGGAGCAGTGTCTTTCAGTGACCAGTGGAGAACATGACGTTCACTGGAGCAGTGTCTTGCAGTGAACAGTGGAGAACATGACGTTCACTGGAGCAGTGTCTTGCAGTGAACAGTGGAGAACATGACGTTCACTGGAGCAGTGTCTTGCAGTGGACAGTGGAGAACATGACGTTCACTGGAGCAGTGTCTTGCAGTGGACAGTGGAGAACATGACGTTCACTGGAGCAGTGTCTTGCAGTGGACAGTGGAGAACATGACGTTCACTGGAGCAGTGTCTTGCAGTGACAGTGGAGAACATGCGTTCACTGGAGCAGTGTCTTGCAGTGAACAGTGGAGAACATGACGTTCACTGGAGCAGTGTCTTGCAGTGAACAGTGGAGAACATGACGTTCACTGGAGCAGTGTCTTGCAGTGAACAGTGGAGAACATGACGTTCACTGGAGCAGTGTCTTGCAGTGACCAGTGGAGAACATGTTCACTGGAGCAGTGTCTTGCAGTGAACAGTGGAGAACATGACGTTCACTGGAGCAGTGTCTTGCAGTGAACAGTGGAGAACATGACTTCACTGGAGCAGTGTCTTGCAGTGAACAGTGGAGAACATGACGTTCACTGGAGCAGTGTTGCAGTGAACAGTGGAGAACATGACGTTCACTGGAGCAGTGTTTTGCAGTGACCAGTGGAGAACATGACGTTCACTGGTGATAAGTTACAGCTCCTTAGATATGACAAGAATGAATATCTCTAAAGGAACACTGTATATAAAACACAAGATCACCAAATATAACGACAGGAACATGTGAAAGACCTGGGAGTAATAATGTCAGCTGACCTTTCTTTCAAAGAACACAATAAGGCAAATGTCAGGACAGTCAGGAAGATGATGGAGTGGATATTGAGAACTTTCAAAACAAGGACAATAGTGCCAATGGTGACACTATTTAAATCACTTGTGCTCACTCACTTATTGTTCAGTGTTGATGACCCCGTTCATGGCAGGATAAATATCCGTGTTGGAACAGTATTGTTCAGGGCAGGAGAAATATCCGTGTTGGAATAGTATTGTTCAGGGCAGGAGAAATATTTGTGTTGGAACAGTATTGTTCACTGGCAGGAGAAATATCCGTGTTGGAACAGTATTGTTCAGGGCAGGAGAAATATCCGTGTTGGAACAGTATTGTTCAGGGCAGGAGAGAAATCCGTGTTGGAACAGATACAGAGATCATTCACGACTAACATAGAATCAGTAAAACATTTAAATTACTGGGAACGCCTTCAAGTCTTGAACATGTACTCACTGGAGCGGAGGAGAGAGAGATACATGATAATATATACCTGGAAAGTACTCGAGGACCTGGTCCCAAATCTACACACTGCCATAACAACATACTGAAGTGAGAGATATGGCAGGAAGTGTAAAATAAACCCAGGTCTTCGTTAAATGTTAATAAGCTTTCAATAGGCCAGTTACCTTTATGCTGTAAACTGGAAGTTAAAAAATGGATGCTGTGAACTGGATGCTGTGAACGATGCTGTGAACTGGATGCTGTGAACGATGCTGTGAACTGGATGCTGTGAACTAGATGCTGTGAACGATGCTGTGAACTGGATGCTGTGAACGATGCTGTGAACTGGATGCTGTGAACTAGATGCTGTGAACGATGCTGTGAACTGGATGCTGTGAACTAGATGCTGTGAACTGGAAGACTTCCAGAGTCGCACAGGTGACAAGATGCAGTCAGTATTGTGCTGGAGAAAGTCTGGAACCTTGCTGGAAGTTGGGTCTCAGCTGTGCTTCAAGTTTACTCTCCAGAAGATCTGCAAGATCTGTAAACTTCTGGTAACAGTTGTGCCTTATAGAATTGACGCCTCGTTCTTTGGTAACACTTGCAGCTTCAAAAGTTGGGGGTCCCTTGCGCTTGTGGCAACATTGGCAACTTTCAGTACTGTGGTAACTCTGCTGTGGCAAGTTAGACTGGTGGTAAGTCACTGGTACAGTCTTGTGGTAACACTGGTACACTCTTGTAGTAACACTGGTACACTTGTGGTAACACTGGCACACTCTTGTGGTAACACTGGTAGTGTTATCACTGTAGTAACACCATGGCAACACTGGATTGATCTTTAGTTTTTTGCAATTGTTTTGTTGCCACCTTTGTGGAGTAGACCTATGTAAATTTTTCTAATTAATATGTAAATATTCCAGTGTCTAGACCCCTTCCCCAAAGAATATTTAAGGTACATGATAAAGGTTTCTTGTAATTCTTGAAGACCATTAAGTTGCAGGAGTCAAGGTGTCAGTGGCTTCTTCGAAGTCCAGTGGGGGTTAACCTTCATTGTAGTGTTCCTCCAGGACATTGTTCCTCCAGGGCAGTGTTCCTCCAGGGCAGTGTTCCTCCAGGGCAGTGTTCCTCCAGGGCAGTGTTCCTCCAGGGCAGTGTTCCTCCAGGGCAGTGTTTCTCCAGGGCAGTGTTTCTCCAGGGCAGTGTTTCTCCAGGGCAGTGTGTCTCCAATGCAGTGTTCCTCCAGGGCAGTGTTCCTCCAGGGCAGTGTTCCTCCAGGGCAGTGTTCCTCCAGGGCAGTGTTCCTCCAGGGCAGTGTTCCCCCAGGGCAGTGTTCCTCCAGGGCAGTGAGTGTTCCTCCAGGGCAGTGAGTGTTCCTCCAGGGCAGTGTTCCTCCAGGGCAGTGTTCCTCCAGGGCAGTGTTCCTCCAGGGCAGTGTTCCTCCAGGGCAGTGTTCCTCCAGGGCAGTGTTCTCCAGGGCAGTGTTCCTCCAGGGCAGTGAGTGTTCCTCCAGGGCAGTGTTCCTCCAGGGCAGTGTTCCTCCAGGGCAGTGTTCCTCCAGGGCAGTGTTTCCCAGAGCTGTGTTCCTCCAGGGCAGTGTTCCTCCAGGGCAGTGTTCCTCCAGGGCAGTGTTCCCTTAATGTTATGTTTGGGGTTATGGAGATGTTTGTGGTGTTTTGAATGTTGTTCTTGAAGAACTGGTTGGGTTCTTCAGTCTTTAAACTGATGATTGGTTCAGTGAACAGTGAGTTATACTGAGTCATGTGTTTGTTGTGGTCACTGTTGTGTAGTCTTGTAGCAAAGGTCCCTCATGTGTTGTGGTCACTGTTGTGTAGTCTTGTAGCCAAGGTCCCTCATGTGTTGTGGTCACTGTTGTGTAGTCTTGTAGCAAAGGTCCTTCATGTGTTGTGGTCACTGTTCTGTAGTCTTGTAGCAAAGGTCCTTCGTGTGTTGTAGTCACTGTTGTGTAGTCTTGTAGCAAAGGTCCTTCGTGTGTTGTGGTCACTGTTGTGTAGTCTTGTAGCAAAGGTCCCTCATGTGTTGTAGTCACTGTTGTGTAGTCTTGTAGCAAAGGTTCCTCATGTGTTGTGGTCACTGTTGTATAGTCTTGTAGCAAAGGTCCTTCATGTGTTGTGGTCACTGTTGTGTAGTCTTGTAGCAAAGGTCCCTCATGTGTTGTGGTCACTGTTGTGTAGTCTTGTAGCAAAGGTCCTTCATGTGTTGTGGTCACTGTTGTGTAGTCTTGTAGCAAAGGTCCTTCATGTGTTGTGATCACTGTTGTGTAGTCTTGTAGCAAAGGTCCCTCATGTGTTGTGGTCACTGTTGTGTAGTCTTGTAGCAAAGGTCCCTCATGTGTTGTGGTCACTGTTGTGTAGTCTTGTAGCAAAGGTCCTTCATGTGTTGTGGTCACTGTTGTGTAGTCTTGTAGCAAAGGTCCTTCGTGTGTTGTAGTCACTGTTGTGTAGTCTTGTAGCAAAGGTCCTTCGTGTGTTGTGGTCACTGTTGTGTAGTCTTGTAGCAAAGGTCCCTCATGTGTTGTAGTCACTGTTGTGTAGTCTTGTAGCAAAGGTTCCTCATGTGTTGTGGTCACTGTTGTATAGTCTTGTAGCAAAGGTCCTTCATGTGTTGTGGTCACTGTTGTGTAGTCTTGTAGCAAAGGTCCCTCATGTGTTGTGGTCACTGTTGTGTAGTCTTGTAGCAAAGGTCCTTCATGTGTTGTGGTCACTGTTGTGTAGTCTTGTAGCAAAGGTCCTTCATGTGTTGTGGTCACTGTTGTGTAGTCTTGTAGCAAAGGTCCCTCATGTGTTGTGGTCACTGTTGTGTAGTCTTGTAGCAAAGGTCCTTCATGTGTTGTGGTCACTGTTGTGTAGTCTTGTAGCAAAGGTCCTTCATGTGTTGTGGTCACTGTTGTGTAGTCTTGTAGCAAAGGTCCTTCATGTGTTGTGGTCACTGTTGTGTAGTCTTGTAGCAAAGGTCCCTCGTGTGTTGTGGTCACTGTTGTGTAGTCTTGTAGCAAAGGTCCCTCGTGTGTTGTGGTCACTGTTGTGTAGTCTTGTAGCAAAGGTCTCGTGTGTTGTGGTCACTGTTGTGTAGTCTTGTAGCAAAGGTCCTTCATGTGATGTGGTCACTGTTGTGTAGTCTTGTAGCAAAGGTTCTTCATGTGTTGTGGTCACTGTTGTGTAGTCTTGTAGCAAAGGTCTCTCATGTGTTGTGGTCACTGTTGTGTAGTCTTGTAGCAAAGGTCCTTCATGTGTTGTGGTCACTGTTGTGTAGTCTTGTAGCAAAGGTCCTTCGTGTTGTGGTCACTGTTGTGTAGTCTTGTAGCAAAGGTCTCTCATGTGTTATGGTCACTGTTGTGTAGTCTTGTAGCAAAGGTCCTTCATGTGTTGTGGTCACTGTTGTGTAGTCTTGTAGCAAAGGTCCTTCATGTGTTGTGGTCACTGTTGTGTAGTCTTGTAGCAAAGGTCTCTCATGTGTTGTGGTCACTGTTCTGTAGTCTTGTAGCAAAGGTCCTGCATGTGTTGTGGTCACTGTTGTGTAGTCTTGTAGCAAAGGTCTCTCATGTGTTGTGGTCACTGTTGTGTAGTCTTGTAGCAAAGGTCTCTCATGTGTTGTGGTCACTGTTGTGTAGTCTTGTAGCAAAGGTCTCTCATGTGTTGTGGTCACTGTTGTGTAGTCTTGTAGCAAAAGTCCTTCATGTGTTGTGGTCACTGTTGTGTAGTCTTGTAGCAAAGGTCCCTCGTGTGTTGTGGTCACTGTTGTGTAGTCTTGTAGCAAAGGTCCCTCGTGTCTTTGTTTTGGCCTAGAAGCAAAGGTCCCTCATGTGTTTGTTGTGATCTAGAAGCAAAGGTCCCTCGTGTGTTTGTTGTGATCTAGAAGCAAAGGTTCCTCATGTGTTTGTTGTGATCTAGAAGCAAAGGTCACATACGAGGTGTTGTTGTTGATCTTAGCTGCCTTTGTGCTGAACTCTGCAATGTAAGATGGAGGCTTGTGTAAGGGAAGGAAGGGTAGGGTTCCTAAGGGAAGGAAGGGTTGGGTTCCTAAGGGAAGGAAGGGCAGTGTTCCCTACGGGAAGGAAGGACAAGGGTCCCTAAGGGAAGGAAGGGTTGGGTTCCTAAATGAAGGAAGGGCGGTGTTTCCTACGGGAAGGAAGGGCAGGGGTCCCTAAGGGAAGGAAGGGTTGGGTTCCTAATGTAAGGAAGGGCAGTGTTCCCTACGGGAAGGAAGGGCAGGGGTCCCTAAGGGAACGAAGGGTTGGGTTCCTATGGGAAGGAAGGGAAGTGTTCCCTACGGGAAGGAAGGGCAGGGGTCCCTAAGGGAAGGAAGGGTAGGGGTCCCTTGAAGAAACTTTGTCAGTTATTGATTGCTAGACATATTTCAGGGTTGTGTCAGCATGGGTCACAGGAGCCGTGGAAGACTGACACAGTACCCAGCCACCCTAGCACCCACAACTCCCCCATTATGGCTACTCATTCTTCAGTTCCCATTCTTCAGTACCCGTTCTTCAGTACCCATTCTTCAGTACCCGTTCTTCAGTACCCATTCTTCAGTACCCATTCTTCAGTTCCCATTCTTCAGTACCCATTCTTCAGTACCCATTCTTCAGTTCCCATTCTTCAGTACCCATTCTTCAGTACCCATTCTTCAGTACCCATTCTTCAGTACCCATTCTTCAGTACCCATTCTTCAGTACCCATTCTTCAGTACCCATTCTTCAGTACCCATTCTTCAGTACCCATTCTTCAGTTCCCATTCTTCAGTACCCATTCTTCAGTACCCATTCTTCAGTACCCATTCTTCAGTACCCATTCTTCAGTACCCATTCTTCAGTACCCATTCTTCAGTCCCATTCTTCAGTACCCATTCTTCAGTACCATTCTTCAGTACCCATTCTTCAGTACCCATTCTTCAGTACCCATTCTTCAGTACCCATTCTTCAGTACCCATTCTTCAGTACCCATTCTTCAGTACCCATTCTTCAGTACCCATTCTTCAGTACCCATTCTTCAGTACCCATTCTTCAGTACCCATTCTTCAGTTACCCATTCTTCAGTACCCATTCTTCAGTACCCATTCTTCAGTACCCATTCTTCAGTTCCCATTCTTCAGTACCCATTCTTCAGTACCCATTCTTCAGTACCCATTCTTCAGTACCCATTCTTCAGTACCCATTCTTCAGTACCCATTCTTCAGTACCCATTCTTCAGTACCCATTCTTCAGTACCCATTCTTCAGTACCCATTCTTCAGTACCCATTCTTCAGTACCCATTCTTCAGTACCCATTCTTCAGTACCCATTCTTCAGTACCCATTCTTCAGTACCCATTCTTCAGTACCCATTCTTCAGTACCCATTCTTCAGTACCCATTCTTCAGTACCCATTCTTCAGTACCCATTCTTCAGTACCCATTCTTCAGTACCCATTCTTCAGTACCCATTCTTCAGTACCCATTCTTCAGTACCCATTCTTCAGTACCCATTCTTCAGTACCCATTCTTCAGTACCCATTCTTCAGTTCCCATTCTTCAGTACCCATTCTTCCAGTCCCATTCTTCAGTACCCATTCTTCAGTACCCATTCTTCAGTACCCATTCTTCAGTACCCATTCTTCAGTACCCATTCTTCAGTACCCATTCTTCAGTTCCCATTCTTCAGTACCCATTCTTCAGTACCCATTCTTCAGTACCCATTCTTCAGTACCCATTCTTCAGTACCCATTCTTCAGTTCCCATTCTTCAGTACCCATTCTTCAGTACCCATTCTTCAGTACCCATTCTTCAGTACCCATTCTTCAGTACCCATTCTTCAGTACCCATTCTTCAGTACCCATTCTTCAGTACCCATTCTTCAGTACCCATTCTTCAGTACCCATTCTTCAGTCCATTCTTCAGTCCCATTCTTCAGTACCCATTCTTCAGTACCCATTCTTCAGTACCCATTCTTCAGTACCCATTCTTCAGTACCCATTCTTCAGTACCCATTCTTCAGTACCCATTCTTCAGTACCCATTCTTCAGTACCCATTCTTCAGTACCCATTCTTCAGTACCCATTCTTCAGTACCCATTCTTCAGTACCCATTCTTCAGTTCCCATTCTTCAGTACCCATTCTTCAGTACCCATTCTTCAGTACCCATTCCCCAGAGGAAACGTTTCGCCACGGGGGCAAAGATTGGAAGAGGAGAAAATAAGAGAAAGAGGGGGTAAAGAATGGAGAGAGAAAGGTGGGAATGGAGGAGAATGAGAAAGAGGGAAGGAAGGTGGGAATGGAGGAGAAAGGAGGAGAGGCAAAGGTAGAAAGTACAAGGAAACGAAGAAAAACAGAGGAAGAGGAAGAGAAGAAAGAGGATGGAGTGGCCATGATGGAATCTACAGACTTGATAAACTTTACAAGTTGTGTACCAGTGTTCCAGTGTAGGTCTGATCTGGTATGGTCTGGCCTGGTATTTTCTGGTCTGGCCTGGTATTTTCTGGTCTGGCCTGGTATTTTCTGGTCTGGCCTGGTATTTTCTGGTCTGGCCTGGTATTTTCTGGTCTGGCGTGGTATTTTCTGGGATCTGGCCTGGTATGGTCTGGCATGGTATGGTCTGGCCTGGTATGGTCTGGTCTAGAATGGTCTGGTACTGCGCCTGAAGATCAACGACCCAGGAACAGAGCTTAGCAGATGTACACACAGCATCAGCTTGGACGTGCACGAGTGCACAGGAAGCAGCTGTGTACACACACACACGTGTACAAGGGGAACTTGTGCACTGTGCACGAGGGAACAGTAACAACAGTCTGCTTGATCACAACCTCAGCCTGGAGGTACTGGCCCAGCCACTAGGTCTATACAATAGGCTTATACAATAGGCCTATGCCATACACCTATACAATAGGCCTATGTCATACACCTATACAATATGCCTATGCCATACACCTATACAATAGGCCTATGCCATACACCTATACAATAGGCCTATGCCATACACCTATACAGTAATAATAATATCTTTATTTACTACAAGTACATGTACAAGGTATACAAGCCTAGCACAACTATGTACAACAGTGTGAGGTTATTTAATAAACACAATGGTCTGTGAAGGGCTCTTGGTCTAAGGAGTTGGAGCTACCATCATCTTCCTCGGATCAAACCAGAGCAACTTCTGTACCCCTAGGTGCTCTGTGGTCAGTACGGATTTAGCGCTTCCCTATGATCTTAATCCTGGGTTATACCAGCGATATACCTGTGGTATACCTGGGATATACCTATTGTATAATGGATATACCTGTGGTATACCTGGATTATAAATATACTGTAGTATACCTAGGTTATACCTGTAGTATGTAGTTTAACTAGTATATACCTGTGGTATACCTGGGTTATGTATACCTGCAGTATACCTTGGATGTACCTGTAGTATACCTTGGATATACCTGTATTATACCTTAGATCTAGTATTGTATTCCTAGTATATATACCTGTAATATACATGGGATATACCTATAATATACCTGGGATATACCTGTAATATACCTGAGATATATCTGAGGTGAATCCTGCCTTGGAATGTTGTAACTCCTGGGTTACACAAGTGTAGAGGAACCAAGACTCTTCAACACCCTACCTTCATCTTAAGGGAAATTACCAACACACTTCTGGCTGTCTTCAAGATGGAACTTGGTTGGTCAAGTTAGTTGGTGATGAGGCAGGCTGTGGTGCCTTGGTCAGGCTGTGTTGCTAGCACCAACAGCCTGGTTGTACTGGTAAACAAACAGGAGGATGGGTGCATTGAGTCCCACAATTGTTAACAGATAAAAACATTAAAATTAATGTTGGTCTGGCTTCAGTATTTAGTGTGTGTGGGGGGGAGTGGGTGTACTCGCATAATTGTGGTTGCATAATTGTGGTTGCAGGGGTCGATTCACAGCTCCGGTGTGTGTGTAAACGTGAGGTAGAGTATTAATGTTGATATATTTAAGGACACACACAATATTTTAATAAGTATAGGATGGTATCGGCTGTTTTTTAACAAATACCATAAAAATGGCCAATACCCACCGATACTCTAGCCCATCCCTAATACAGTGGAACTTTGGCTTACGAGTTTAATCTGTTCCGTGACCTCGCTCGTATCACGATCTGCTGATCTGCTTGTATGCTGAGTCAATTTTCCTCATTTAAATTAATTGAAATGACATTTGTTCCAGCAGAATTCCTGCTCTCAGAGTCAGGAAAATACACTTCAATATACCGCTAATATCAACTCTACGGCTTATTTATCTATCAAAATTGATCTAATATGACATAATAAACAATATAAATAACATAGAAATCTGATATACTGTATACTCTAGAATGAATAAAATATGCCATGTGACAAGTGGAGGCGGCCATTCCCGCTACCGCATTGTTGTAGTATTCACTGCCATCTAGTGGCAGCCTTTCGAACCTCACTTGTTATTATAGTACGTATTATTATTTTTATTAGTATAGTATTATCATTATATTATTACAGTGGACCCCCGGTGTTTGTGATGCTCCAAACTCGAACAATTATGTAAGTGTACAGTGAACCCTCGGTTTTCATTCAAAATTCTTTCCAGAAGGCTGTTCAAGTGCTGTTACCAAACGAATTTGTTCCCATAAGGACAAATGTAAATTAGATTAGTCGTTTCAGACCCCCAAAAATACACTTATAAAAGCTCTTACAAAAATACACTTACATAATTGTTCGAGTTTGGAGGTGAACGAAAACCGAGGGTCCACTGTATTTCTGTAAGTGCTATTGTAAGTGTATTTTTGGGGGTCTAAAAGGACTAATCTAATTTACATTTGTCCTTATGGTAACAAATTCCTTCGGTAACGGCACTTGAACAGCATTCTGGAACAAAAAAAATCACGAAAACCAGGGGTCCACTGTATTACATTATATTATTATACAGCCTCTCCTCACTTAGCAACGTAGTCTTTTACCGACGCCTCAGACTTACGACAGGTTCTCTGACCAGTATTCATACCTAAATAATGTATATTAGAGCTAATTTCCTCTATTCTGTTTATCTCAATATACAGTACACTATAGTATAAAAATTTAAAAATATACCAGAAATGTTATAAATGGTGCAAAGGTGACATTAAAACAATATCAAAGATGGTTGACACAAACACACTACCATTATAGTATGCTCTTCACTTAGCGACAAATTCATTTAACGACGTGGTCTTAGGAACAGAACTCCGTCATTAAGCGAGGAGAGGCTGTATTATTATTATATTATTATTTATTATTATTATTATTATAGTATTATATTATTATTATTATTGTACGTATTATTATATTATTATTATTATTAGTAGTAGTATGTACGTATTATAATAATAATAATTATTATTATTAATTTAAGGAACTGGAGCACAGATACAATTCCCTAGACCAAGAGCCGAACCTTCCTTGAGGGGGAAACTCGCATCCTGAAATTTTGCTCGTATCCAGAAACAAAATATTGGCCGAGCGACTGCTCGTATCCTGAAAAACTCGTATGGTGGGGCACTCGTAAGCCGAGGTTCCACTGTATATATACAGTGGTATCTCAAGTTTTGAACTTAATCCATTCCAGGAGCTAGTTCTAAAGTCGAAACGTTCTGAAGTCGAAGCAATATTTCCCATAAGAAATAATGTAAATCCCATTAATCTGTTCCAGACCCACAAAAATATTCACAAAAAATACATTTTTTAAAGAATAACTATAGTTTTACATGCACAAAACACAGATAAATACATACAGTAATAAATAAAGACTTTAGGTAACAAGTCCTTATCTGGGATTACTTCCCTTCTTTGTCTTTTAATGCCACTATGACCAGCTTGAGTCACTAGACCCCTGTCGCACAAAATAACTGTCCAGAGTGCTCTGTTTCTGGCGCCTCTTTAAGATGTCCCTAAAATGGGACATGGTTTTGTCACTGAACATGTTGCAGAGATGACTTGTTTCAGGGTGGTATTTCTCCACAAAACTTTGCAACTCATTCCATTTTGCACACATGTCCTTAAGCACTGAAGAAGGCACCTCCTACACTCCCTCTGTGGTCTGATGCT